>VZRO01005361.1:684907-804185 GCA_013397915.1 Daphoenositta chrysoptera | reverse complement strand
CACACAGGAAGAAACTACTTTTCTGTGTCCTGTTAGATTATATACTGGCATTTTCTGTGTGGCTTTAAATGTCTTGAAGGTTTGTTTCTTCAGCTAACTCTTCTGTTGGGGTCAATGCACAGTGTGGTTGCTTCATTATCTCTGGGTATAATTATTGCCCAATGATTTTTAGAGGCAGAGTTACTGAGTGCTACAGTGCTATGGCAGTCCTGACGGTCTGCAGTTCTCCACTCTCCTCCTGGAGATTACCTTCCTGGGAGGATATTTTTGTTCTCATGAAGAAGCTTTGACACTTGAAATTATTATATGAGAACCCTTTTTAAGACTGGTAACCAAAAAAGGCAGACCTAAATAGCAAAGCAGCAACTGATACACTGAGTCAAGAAAAAAGAGGTTGCATGACAGCTGTCATCAGAGCATCAACAAGTGTACAGGACAGTGTTGTTACTTAGTACCTGGCAGTTTTCCATCTGGAACAAAGAGTAATGAGCAAGAGTTTAGCAAACACTAAGGGAGCACAGGACCGCTTTTCAGGTGAAAAAAACAGGGTTGTGATCTTGGGCAATGGGATTTTTACCATTGACTGGCTTAAGATTCTAAACTTAACTGTCAGTAAGGCTCACTTACTTCATTAACATGACTGTTACAGTTAAATTCCAATTCAGTTTTCAGTAATAACCCATTCCTTATCTAACAACCTTCCACAGTTTCAGCTGGGTGAAAGACTGCACTCATCACATTTTGAGCTTTTCTGTGCATGGGTGGAAGATCTGCACCACTCAGTCCAGAGGTGGCTGCAGCTCACGTGTGGGCAAAATGATTCACAGTATGCCAAGGCCTGCAGATTCCTCGGTGGGGAAGAGACCCTGTGCAGAAGAGTCCATGGGTGCCAGGCAAGAGGCAGAAAGAAGGAAGGAGATCAGCTGTAGGAAACCCTAGTTCACGACAATTGACTTGTTTTTCTTTGTAACTAGTCTTAAAGATGATCTCACACTCCAAAGGGAACAGAAAAAGGGCCAAGATGAAAGATAGATGTCTAGAATCTGTTAAGTAGCATGAACTTTGGAAAACAGAGGAGGTGTGTGCACTGCCTGTGGCTGAGATTGAGGGCTGCAGATTTATCTGTGGGAAGAGAATCTCATCCAAAGAATGCCCTGATTATTTTAACTTGACTGGAGCTGTGCTGCTGACTTAAGTCATCCCAAAACCCGTGTCAGGTCTGACAGGGGCAGTTCACCTCCTGAGCCCAGGTGACCCAGGTAAAGACTTGTCTGAGCTCTTAAGATGGGTCTGACTGCAGAATGGCCCGTGGAGAGTCACCCTCCACAGCGGCGGTGAGGAGGAGCTGGTGGGTGCACATGGCACATGGAGGATCACCACTCAGAGACATGAGATATTCAACAGGTGACCAGGTCCTGAAATAATTTCTAAATAGCATCACTTTTTTTCCTTGTTTTCAGTTGTTCCAACTTTCAGGCTCAGGAAGGCAAGACTGGCAGCCTGATTTGTGGCACAAATCTGCTTTTTAAGGCCATCTCATAGCACACCTTTGGAAAGCCTGCAGAAGAGAGGAAAATCCTGGCATAAGCACCTTCTTTAGAGTAATTTAAAACAGTGAAAATATCTTACTGCTACTCAACTTATTTAAAACCCCAAAACTCAATGAACTCCTGCAGCTCCTACTGACAGCATCTCCATAACATCATCACTGATATGAACCTTAGGACAACACTCTCTCTGTTGATGGCACTCCATAAATAATATCCCTACTCATTACTGAAACCTGAAAAAACTCCAAGGAGAGAAATGTCATGTGCCTGAATATAACAATATTACTCATCTGAAAGCTAATGCTCCTATTTTTTTTCCTCATACTGCACAGTATATTGAAAAGACCCAGTATATGCTGTAAGTGAGGATACCTATAATTTCTTTTCTCCAGGAATCTTCACAGTTTCTAGACTTATTAAATGCCATAGAGGGAAAGAACAAGTTTAAAAAACAATTAGTAGGACATGTGGTGCTCATTCTTGGCTGAAACTGCACATTCTCATCTGCCTGAAAATACTCAGCAGTCGTTCATGAAAAATGTTTTTGAACTAATGAGCTATATTTGCATTCCCCTTAGAAAGGATTCAGAATTTTTCATCTACACTGCACCATGAAAAATGGATGTGTTTTTCACAGAGGTAATTTGAACATAAACCACCGCATCAATGGGAAGACAACCTTTGCAGAAACTTTTTAACTTAGCACATTCCATTTGTTTTCACTGGGGAAGGTCAAACTTATGTGAGAGATGTAAATTTCATGCACAAACCTAGGTGCTGATGAGATTTGTTTTTGTAGATAATCTGCAGCAGAGAAATTTTTCATAATGTCACCACAAAATAAATTAAAATGTTCATCTTCATATGGCTGGTTCCATTGCATTAAAATAAATGTTGCAAGCTCATTTAATTAGTATAGTTAGGAATGTCTCTTCCCTGCTTCACTGACTCTCCAAATCACAAGTTAATTTGTCAAAATCAGACCATTGTTTTTCCTTCATTCTTCATTACTGAAAAGACAGCCCCATTTAAATAAATGTTTATGCTACAGAGAGCAGAGCAGTGAACAACCCCAAATATTTTTCTAAGCACATGTTGGAAAAGTTTGGACTGCAAAGAGCTGGAGTGTGCGCGTGTGTGCGCATGTGTGTGCATGTGTGTGTGTTGTTATTGGATATTTGACTGGCTGGAAAGGTACAAAATTGAGCAGTCTGCTGTAACTGATGATGTAGCACACACCATCTCTCATGCCAGCGGCTACACGCACTTGGAAGCAGTTTTCTTCTATGTTTTCAAAGACAAATGATGACAAAAGATACAATCTCTATAAATTACCCTAATCAAATCATTCTCTTCAAGAACTCTTGGTTAATCAATTAGTCAGTGCTTGCAGTTCTTATGAATATCACTTCAGAGAGCCTCCCATAGCGTTGTTCTCCTCCAGCTGCAAATATTTAGAGCGTTTTATTAAAGAAAAAACAATAAAAACAAAACCCAACAAATGAAAACAACAGCTTATATAGCAAATAGGTGGAGAACTTCTGGAACCATATGGAGTCCATTAACATAAAGTGAACTTTACAGGTATGGCTGAGGTAGCAGCTACTTTGTTTGATCGGCTTAGTTATTATTTATCCCAAGGTCTTTTTTGGAGGTCACCTGCCGCAAATGAATGGAAAAGGCCAGCAGACCATCATCTGAGCCCCATACTAATGCTTTTTTACACTGCACGCCTCAGGCACTGCTTCTGTGGCATATACTGCAGTGCTGTTCTTCAGCCTTCTCCTAGAAACTTTCAACCTCCGCACAAAAGCTTTTACATCTCAGCACTATATTGCTTCTAACTGAGAGGATGCAAAACAATAGAAGACTCCTGTGGTTTTCCTTATCTGGAGGTTTTTGGCTTTATCTGGCATTGGCTTTAGGTTTTTTCTGCTTTGGGGTAGGGATTCTTGCTGTTGATCTCTTTTCTCTGATTTATTTTTGTGAGTTGTCTGGAAAAGGGAAAATCCTGACTCTCCCCACTAGGTTCCTTGGCTTGGCAGCATTTTAAAATGTCATTCAAAATCTGTATCTAATGTGCATTTTATGATACTGTGAGGGAGAATTCAACCCGAATTTCATTTTCAAGAGCTTCAAGATGAACCTTGTTTCATTAATAAATCATGTCATTAACAGGGAAATTTAATTGCAGTGATACTTCATGAATTCACAGTAAAAGCGTGCTATATATTAGTGGTTGGCATATTGACTTCCAGACACGGGAACTCATGTGAACTGTGAAAAATTAACATGTACAACTGTTAGGAAAACCCTTCCAAGATCACCAAAGCAGCTGAAGAGAGAGTGATACATTGAGACCACTTGTTCAAAGCAAGACAGAACTTGGGCTGCATCTTTTAAGGAACGCCAGTGATGCCATTTTCTTACATGACCTCTACTTCACCTCCCTATTTCCATTTGTAGCGGACATAAGTACCCCAGAATAGGAAGAGCAGCTGCCATTAGGAGCTTTGGCTAGCCCAGGTTTCTTCAGGCCAAGGTCACGTCCCAAGGCTGGATTAGCTGTATGGCAGGACAGCTTTGCCCTGTGTCTGAGAGGAGGGAAGAGCGTTCTGTCATGCCCCAGGGCTGGGGCACCTCGCTTCCCATAATGGCCTTCCCTCTTTTGAGGCAGACTGGAGATCGCACTAGGAGCAGAATGGTCTCTGCAGCCAGTCTGTCACTTTATTGAAGTTCTGTTCTGCTGGTTGCATCCCTTTCCCACTAGCTCCACAGAAATCCCCACGTGTATCCAATAATCCAAGTGTCCCCTAAAATCTCATATGCACTCTCAGCAAGGGACTGTGAAGGAGAAAGAAAGAACAATTCCCAGCTTTAGGGTGGGTTGGTGTCCATGATATCCCTTGACTCTTGAGGTTAGACAGAGGGGAAGACAAAAAGCTATTTTGGCACTTTGCCCCACTCCTTGCACAGCTGTACACCCATGGCATTGGGGTAGGGGCCTTACATTTTCCCCCTGCCACGAGGAGAGTAGACATAGTCACTGAGGATGGTGAATCACTGACAGGAGGCACAGATGTGCCTTGGGATCCTCCCACTCTACCATGACTTGCCCAAGGAGAAGTTGATGAGGAGCGTCCAGGTGGAGGAGACAAAAGCCTCCATGCCCTTCTTGGACCAGCTGAAGGCCATTTCCACTTCTTTAGTTCTCTGGAGGAGAGGGCTATGGGATGATCTGAAATTCCTTCCTTTTCTCATATATAGTCATTTGATATGTGGCTCCCTTACCAGTTCAGCAGCAGCATACGAGTCTAGGAGAATTAACTGTAAGAGAAAACAGTGGTGGGTTTATTATTCTTTGACCGATTCTTTTGTATTGGAAATGTTTTGAAAAGTACCAACCAAACATGAATTCACGGGACCTGGTTCTCTTCAGCAAGTCAACTACAGTAGACTGATGAAATCAGTAGGTTTCAACTTGTATAAAAAGTTTCAGTCAAAGAAGACATAAAAATCTGTACATACAAATAGCTATTATACAGCTTGAGCACTGCCAACTCATGCTGTTTCAGACCTTTTTTATAAGACTCTGATGTTGAAATCAAGAGATTACACAGGAATCACCTTAAATCATTCCAAAACACCCCCAAATATTCAAAATAAAACCCTCCAGAAATAATCCTGTTGACTGTAGAACAAAATAAGAACTGAGTTCATCTTAAAAATTGAGAAACCAAAAGACAAAGTTAAACACTTCATTTCTAGCAGTCATTTTTAGGAGTGATGCTGCTTTGTCTTGCTGCAACAAGAATCATGCCTGGACAATGGGGGAGGCAAATTCCACCCACAGACCAGGTCTGTGAGGCTGGACCTGAGTCTGTTTAGGGTAAATGAAACAAAAGTTGGCTGTAATAAGACTTTTCACAGGGGAAGAAGCATTCACATGCTTGTATCCAAAATCTCTTGTGCTTTTCCACCCGAACTGAAGTTACAGATGGCATTTGTTCAGCAGAAGGAAACTAGGAAGCATCTTCAGTTGGGCAAACTAATCTGCTCCCCTCTTCTTCTCTTGGAACGGAGCAAGTCAGAGAGCTTGGTTTTGCTTCAGTGAATAGATTGCATCAGAAACTCCAACGAGACCTTTCTGAAGAGAAAAAAGTTCCATGAGTCTTCTTTGTTGTCAGTGCCTTCAGGACTAAGCTATGCAAACAGATGCTGCATCAACCATCCACAGACAGTGAAAGAGATGCAGTGGTCTCCTAAACAGCCTTGTACAATAAAAAATGACAGCAGGGAACACGAAGTATAACCCTGTGCTGCAGAAACCCATCTTGTCCTTTAAGAGCCTATATATGGTGATAACTCTCTTCTTGCTGTTATAAAAGTTCTCAAAACAATCCAATAACAATTTATCATGTTCATAAATGTTGCAGATCAGAGAGGAGCAAGAAGGGTGTTTTTTCAGGGTTTCTAAGGTTTTTGCTTAGACATCAGCTGATCATTGAATTTCTCTCTCTCTCTCTCTACTTTTCAAGTTGCATCTGGAGATTATGCTCTTTGAATATTTTCAAAGTGGAGAAATATACACCAGAATGGTGTGTACCTCACAGGCATTCATGAAAAAATTCATCAAGAGAACATTTGCAGAGAGATTTGTGCAGGCAGGACTGTGAAGATGTGTGACCAGCCTACAGGTTAGGTTACACTAATATTTATACTATGCATTTAGTACTTATATCAGCCTCTATCTACAGAAATGCTGCAAACTTCTCTGACTCTTTGCTGTTGTTCATCATGCCAAATGTTGCAACTGCCACTATTTTTATTTGCTACTTGGGAGCCATCTCCTTTTGTTTGTGGAAAGCAATGCTTGGTACCAAACACTGCCTCAAGAAGAAAGACAAAGCTGTACAAATGGATCTTTGTAAACTGCTTCCCTAAGAAAACCTGAGTTAAGCTCCCAGTAATGAATACATTTATTGGGTAGACAGTAAAAAGTACTGGAGAGTTAAAAATAAATTCTGCGTTATTTAAGCTTAATTTATGAGCAGGAAAATAAGCCCTCTCTTCTACTATTAATGTTTTTTATCTGGGCCATCAAATGTCACACCCTACTGATTTTGGATGTAAGGTCACTGGAAACAACATATCAGTGGTGTCAGCAATACAAATCAACTGAAATTCCCCTAAAAATAAAAATGTCAGGAGTAAAATAATAGGCAATAGTTATTTCATGGTATGAAAGGCTTGTAATATATCAAGAGTTCACCTTCTTCTGTCTTTATAATATATCACTTTGAACGTTAAGTATACCTCCATTTCATATATTTTAAATATAGATCATGTATCTAGCTAAAACAATACTCTCAGAGAAAAGTGCACCAAAATGATTGTTTAGGTTTGCATCCACTTTTTGAAATGTCTTCTAATTTATAGCAAATGATGAAGCAATAGCCCTATCTATAAAAGTTAGTGTGGCGCACCAGCTGATGCTTTCTAAGAAAATATTTCTGTGTTGAAGGAATATGGAAATATAAAATTGATCTGGGCTAATGATTTTAGCAAGAAGTAGAAGAAGGGGTGGCCCTTCACTCTGGCTGACCCTTCATTCAGCCCATGAAGACAAGACCCTGACTAAACCAAGCACTGCAGGAAGCAGTAACCAGTGCCACTAGGAAGCCAACAAGCAGCCCATGTTTGTGAAAATGCCTTCTTTTAAGTTTCTGTGCAGATGAACACATCTGTGTCTGTTAAATTGTCTTTAGTGCAAGTGGGGATTTCCTTGGGCCATTTGTGACTGTTATTAAATGGCTACCAGAAAACAGGTTACTAATTTGGCTTGGATCACCATGCTGAGTTGTAACTAAACACGCTAAATGTCACACTGCACTGCATGTGGCACTCACACAGAGAAAACAGGCACTATAAACCCATGTTATACAGATGTAGCAATGTGACTCTGCACACTCAGTTCAGATGCAGTTGGGTTTGTGGTTAATAGCCTGCCAGTGCCTGGACCTTTTGTGTTTACATATAATGAGGAAGAGGATGGGGATAGACTAGGTCAGTGCTGTCCCACCACTTACCTCTAACAAATCTGGCCCCACATCCATGGAGTTTCCAGGACTGCAAACCTCTCAGGGGCCCCGAACACTCTTTTAGGGAGTTCAGGTTCTTGGTCCAGTGACCCTTGCAGGAGCAGGAGGCCAGAGCCCTCGTGCCCATCCCCAGCACCACACCTTTCGATGCTCACCCATTGCTACCCAACGAGCAGAGAGAGCATCTTCTTTCCCATAATGGGGTTAATAGGTGTCTTATCTAGCTTTTCCCTGCTTTTGTCAATCTTGTGGCTCTGCTCCATTCTCCCCCCTCTGACAGGTCTCTTGTCTGATTTATGTGTGCCACTTCCATTTCACCTTGACTTCAGAAAAGTGCCTTCACTGACAAACCATAGCTGCAGAATTCTGAGTCTTCGTTTGTGCCTGGTTTGGCAGAGATGGGAAACAGCCCTACCACAGGTTGCCATGTGGTCACATAGAGGTAGTGCACAGCTATTTGGGATGGCTTTTAAATAACCTGGTATCAGCCAGAATTCAAAACATTTTTCCTCACAACACCCCTTGTATGTTTGGGTGATATTTGTAGCAGGTGTACTATGTGAGTTACTGCTGGTGCTGAAGGCAGCAGTCAGGATGGCAAAGAAAGGGGAAGAGAAAAAGTTGTTCTTACAAGACATGATGAGATTAAATCCTTTTAATGAACATTAGAAGATAAGGCAGAAATGCTCTTAAAAGCTTCCATTTTGAAGTGGGAAAGAAAACTCTTAGGCCTATGGGAAGGAAAGGTACTTATGAAATTGATTCAGCAGTTTTCTCGGACAAGAGGTCTTGGGTTTCATAAGAGTGGTACATTCTACCTTGAAGCAATAAGGTGTAGTACCAAAAAGAGAGAACCTGGAAAGACTTTTAATTTTTATCATTCATGCCACTCAAGAATCAAGATACTGACTTTGATGAACTGTGCATATCATCCTTTTCATTCTCTGTAGCACTGCCAAAATATTGTCCTCAGCATGGAAAAAGTGAAATATATCTGAAGAACATAGTTTCATTATGTCAGGAACTCTCTACTGTTCCTTGTTATGGTGGACTTCTCCATTTCTGACTCAGACTCTGGCTCTGCCTCTCTCTGGCATTAACCTGCTGTGATATCATCAGGAAAGCTGATCCATGAAGCTGAGGTTATAGTGAATGTTACTTAACCTAATAGCTGGTCTGACAAGTTTTTAAATGTCTTTTAATATTTTCTCTCAGTTGTGTTTTCATTCACACGGTGCTGAGAGCAGCTGAGTAGCAGCAGCCATAGAGCTAGGCATGAAACCTGTATTTTCCTTCTCTGCAGTACACAAACATATTTAAACTCCAGAGGAAACTGTGAGACAGTCTTGTTCACTCTGCTCGACCTGCAAACAAATCCTTCCCCCATACTTTTAGCTGTAAGACATTTGAAAATCTGTTTATGGCACAAAACCTGAGGTTACACATGCTGGGAGAAGAAATCCTTTATTTATCTGCAGTAGGTTCAAGAGCACTGCAGATAGACAAGGTCCATGCTGCTCCACAAATACGTATCAGCCTTGACCTGCAGAAACCAATCATGGGCTTATTGTGTTGTCTGTGTGATACAAACCCACTGCCTGTTCCCTGTAGAAAGTAAACTGAGATGACTCAACTGACTTCACTTGGTAATTCTCTCAGCAATCTGATCAAAATGATTAATGGTCATTCTGGCCAATGCTGGATTTAATTCAAGGTCACTGAAAAAAAAAAGATAAAAGGTCACTTTGCTGACCAACCTCTATTTATCTATGGATTTTTGTTATTAAATGAATTAATCTGATAGTGCTTCCATACACAGCACATTAATTATTTATACATTTGATACAAAATGACTTCATACAAAGATTAAGATTGAGTCCTAAATTGCTGACATGGGGCACAGAGATTTAGTCCTATGATGAGCTCCATCTAGACTGACACAGCTGAATCCCAGTTTAAAAATGTGGGTTTAAATGTGCACTGAGCCTGCTACTATATACAGCCAGACCAACTTACACCAAATGTTGCATGTACTGGGTAAACTGAAGTCCAGAAATAAATCTTGCCTTGAAAAAACACTTAGCTTTTGTGACATATTTATTGGAGTATCTGTTTTCAGGAAGGTTTAGACCACCATCCTTCATTTTGAGATTTGAAGTGACAGATATTTGAAACAAATACTGATACAGCAATTTTATTCAGTCTCTGGAAGTTTGAGAGAAACATTCTCAGCCTTAAGGCACTGAATTTCAGTCAGAAGTAATTTCTAATGTTGCTTCGTCCTATTACTTGTAAATTCAATATAATTAGAGGCATATTCAGTTCATTACCAATTTGAACTATTGTCCAGGTTTTTTTCAGTCTGTTGCTTTTTCAAAGCACTTTATTAAAAACTTGTTTTGCTGTCATATGTTTTAAAGGGAAATAATATCTCACAACTAATCATTTATTAAGATAATGCAACCACACAATGCAGAAAAACAACAACATAACCTCACTAGAAACAGATGGAGAGTGAGAAATAACCTTTGCTTGGTTGCACATTAATATTTTGAACTTGAAATATGTATTAGCTGCATTTTCATCCTAGGAGTGATAAATATAACATTAGATTGAAAAACAATTATTTTCCTTGCTTTTGGGCATACAGTACCTTATTACTTAGACTCACTGTTGTTTCAAATAATGCCTTCTGAATTTTCACGTTTTGCACTTCTCATAAAAGCCTATAATGACAGACAGGAAACCTGAGCAAAATGTGAAAATCATTTCACTATATTACTGATATTTTGTTCTATGCTTTCTGCTGCCTCATTAGGCCAGTTCTCAGAAATGAGACAGCAGAGACCAGAGGTTCTTATTTTTAGTGTTGGATGATGGGCAAGAACAATCTTTTAAAACTGCAGACAGTGCCTGTCCAATACAACTTGCTTTGATGTTGAGGGGAGGTTCTACATGGATCAGGGAGAACAGAAACATTAATGTATTTGTCACGGGATCCCACAATGCCCACATTAGGAACCATGCTTGGAATCTGTATCTCCTGTGTCACAGGGCCAACATTTCAGGAGCATGCCTTATCTAAAGGTGTCCCTGCTTTGCCTGGGGTTGTAGCAGCTTACGAGCTGGGACACCACAGACAGGACTGTGCTCATTGTTTGGCACAGCCATGCCCCGGGGGTGTTCGCCTTGCTGAAAAAAAGTGAGTGGGGATTGTCAATAAATCCCCAAGAGGAATGTTAAAAACATCCTGATTCGTTTTTACAACTCCTAAGGGATGAGTTTGAAACACAAAGAGAGTTCTGCAAAGAGTTTGGGTACATGAGGACATAAGTATCCCCAAAAGTGATATTTGGACCTTGGTGCAAGTTTTACATGGAAGAAGTACTGTTCCTACCAAGTCTTGTTGGATTTGTGCAAGCATCATGACAGCTTCCAACTGGAAACCCAAGGAGAGGAAAACCTCTCTGAGCTGTTCTGTGGTGTAGCTACACACTCCTAATAGCACAGCAGCAGTAAAGAAAACTGGTCCTTGGAGCTCTCATGCAGATCCTCAGGTTTCCCAGCACATCTCTCAGCAGTGAGAGCCTAGCAGTGGCTCATTCCTGCTCATTGTCTGGGGGATTTGTGTGCTGTAAGTGCAGGTCAACAAGACAAAAAAGTGGGTCTTCCAGTAAACAACGATAAAGGGGAAGTCTCTGAAGTGCAGTCTCAGAAAGACAGTCTCGTAGAAAGTCTTTAACAGTATTAAATGACTATATAGTTATTATTTATTCATTTCACTCTTCTTACAGGCAGCATCCCTCAAAAATAAGTATTCAATTACCTATATGTGTATGAAAGCTTTTTGTCTTTATTGTTTTTCATATGCTTTGTCCTTTGCTTATTTTTAGAGCTGGTGCTCTGGAGAGCTAGATAAGAATGGCAAAATTTGGTAACAGGGGTGAAAACAAAGCCTGAAGAGGTGTGAACATAAGGGTGATGTTCTCGACCTTCTCTGATTGTACATTTTGGACATGACATTTTAGACACATAGCATACAGAGGAGTTGTACTAAGCTTCAGAGTTTTCAGATGTCCTTAGCTGCTGAAAACGCACTGACTTTCAACTACAGTTTTTGCTGTTTAGTATTTTATAGGCATGCAAATATCCAGCAGATATATACATGACTTTCAGTCTAAAATAGGGATCTCAAGCAAGTTCTTTGTGGTCCCTGTCTATGTTGTGCTTGTTGGGGTGGGTGGAGAACTAGTGCTTGCATCACCTAATGGTTCATAAATCCAGATTATTTCCAAATTATTCACCAGATATTATAACCACTTGGCCTGTGCAACTTCTTAGAAAGCCTTCCTGCAGCAGTGAAACAGTGACCCAGAGATGGGAATCTTGAGTTCTTGTTGCCCTCAGCATATCTCTCCCATCCAGGGAGAACAGCAGTCTGCCAGTCAAGCAATCCAGCACTTTCCTCAGACTCGGGCATGTCCCTGAGAGGGCTAAAAGGGTTGACAGGACAGTGCTAAAGGCATTTCTGCAAGAGTAGTTACTACTTGGATCTTTTGGAAACCACAGCACACAGATAAATCAATCACAGACTAACCACAGCTGGCAGTAGATACATTCGCACCTCATGAATGCAAGTGAATTGTCTTCTTGTTTTGTAATTCAGTTGTTTAGTCCCAAGATCAGTTTGCCAGTTTGAATCAGAGCAGATTTCTTGAACTCAGCACTGCATGTCACAGCTCGAGTGAAACAAATGCTCCAGTCTTCTTTGAACGTCTGAGTATTTTGACCTTCAGAACTTGTACCATGAATTTTTCAATTAACTAGCTCATAATTAAATCAACTGATTAAATAAAGAAGTTTTAGTTGATAAAGTACCGCTATGCATTCAGATGGCACAGGAGTTTTAATGATATGTAGATTGTCTCTAAGAACAGCTCAGGAAGAGAATCCATCCTCCTACACAGCTTCATGGGTCCCTTCTGACCACGCAGCCCCCTCACTGCCCAGGCAGCCCACAGAAATGAGGCACAGCGGCCTGGAGATAAGGATTCAAGGCACTTTGTCTCTGCCCTTGACTCCAGAGTCCTGCTGGCCACACTATTTCTGATACAAGCCAGGATGTCACTGGCCTTCTTGGCACCTGGGCACAAGTCCACTGCTGTCAGCCAGCACCCCCAGCCCCTTTTCCATCAGGCCCCTTTGCAGGCCCTCTGTCCCCAGCCCGTCACTGCATAGGGCAGTTGTGACCCAGGTGCAGGGCCCAGCACTTAGATGCCCTCTCCTGTTTTTTGATTTGCCTTTTGAGCAAGAGATGCTGGCTTCTGTGTAAGTAGACAGCTCACCTAAAATATTACAGTTTCCACGAATTTCTCTCTTTAATGGCAGGCAACCTTCAGAGTTCTCAGTCTTGGACCGCCACTGGACCCAGACCCCAGGAGACATAAGGTGGGAATTTTCCATGTGATTATGGCAGGTATCTCAAGACCAGGGAACCCTAGTCTTTGTTTGTGCAAAAAGAGCTTTCCAATGCATATGAACTTCAGCTGGCTTGGGATCACCACCTGACTGCACCAGGAAAAGCTGCTTGACTTAGAGGTGTGATTTGATGTATCCTTTGCCATCCATTAAAGGTCGGCACCATGACAAAACACAACAGAAAACATATTCTTGGAGAATTGAATAAAAGCACTGAGTATTTTTCCAAAAGCTCTTTAGGCCAGCTTCTCAATGGCAGTTTCTTTCTTTCAAATGTAGGACTCGATAAAATATGCCACATGAAACCATACCTACTGCCCAGAGTCTAAATTTAGATTCTCCTCAGAACTGAAACTATGCCAGAGAAAAAAATGTTTAACAATGGTCTTTATTTAATTTGACATATCCCTCTTCGAATACTTCCCTTGCAAAATCCTTTTGTGCTCTTTTAAGTAGGACTTCTTTTCTTCATGTAATTCAAGCGTGGCATAAAGTGAAACTACCCATTTAAAAATACTTACATGCACAACTAGAAAGATAAGAGAAAACAAGTCTCAAACAACCAAACTGCTTATTGTTGCAAATGGGGAGTAAGAGGGAGGAGGGAAGAAGAGGGAGGAAAGTAAAAGTTCTAGAAAGAAAAAAGAAAGGGAAAGGAAAAAGTTGCACAACATTTTGCTGATTCTTCTTAAGATGCATGTAATATTTACCATATTGTCAATATTTTGACACAGTCACTTAAAGTAGTAATGTTTGGTTTGGTTTTGGGTTTGTTTTTTTTTGTAGACCTGTCCTCCTGTATGCATGTCTTCTGTCAGGACTTCTCCTGTGTTTAGTTTCACTTTTGTAGAAATACACAAATGGGAACAGGATTCACTGCTAGTCCTACCCAAAGTAATAACCTCAAGTTTTGGACATGAGACCTCACTCCTCTACTATGCACTGTAGTGATGCTGGCAACAGATAATAGGATCAGAGGAATCAAAACCAGGCTTCTTAGAATCAAGCAAATGTGCTTAATAACAAAAGGGAACCCAAATCCATAAAAGAATTCATACCCTGAAATAGCACTAAGTGGAATATTTTTAAAAACATTTTCAAGATGTATTACCAGATTTTTTAATTCCTGAACTGTTCATATAACACATTTGTTTGATTTAGTGTCTAAAATAAACTTTTACTACTTTTTATTCCTGCTAGCACTGAAACAATTTACACAGCAAAGGGAAAGTGTACGAAACTCCCCATCAGCCCACCCACCAACACATCTCTGAAGTGCACTCCCAGCTGAGTAGCCCAGTTTTGCCCTTGGCTTCATATCTGCAGTTCTGTGGGTAAATGTCTCCTACTTGCTGGAGAGGGGATGCAGTTTTGGTCTGTGTTAGGAGAAAGAGACTGCAAATCTATTTTCCAGAACTCTGGCGGGTAGGTATTGCGATATTGAGATGTGGGTGGATCTCAAGTGGGTGTTTAAACAGGTGATGAAAACAAGAACTGTCAGACACAACACGAGTTCTGAGCAAGATACTTAAAAGACAGATCATTAGATGATGGTGCATGTGGAAGGTGCAACCAAGGAAGAAAAAAATGAGGAAAATATCAGTTAATAGAGAGGCAAAGAGACACAGATTTGCTCCACTGGAAAAAGGGAAGAGTATGAATAGAAAAATTATGAGAGAAGCCCCAACAGACTGAAGAAAGAGGCAGCAGCAGTCAAATAAAGAACACAGATGATCCATAGGATGCTGTACCAAAAAAAAAAAGAAAAAAAAAAAAAAGAAAAAAAGAAGCTGGAGGACTTTGTAGGCATATTTGCTCACTTTAAGAAGAGAAAGGTCTTTGTGACCCATGATTTGTATTAAGAGCAATTTAGAAGACCGTGGTTAAAATCAGATTTAGACAAAAGAATGGGTCCTAGCAGCAGGCACAAAGGTGTTCAGTAGGGCTGGACAAGATCCTGACTAGAAAGAAAAACAATTGACTGGCTGTCCTTCGTGGTGGGCCAGATGGCAGGGCCATAGTCACATTCGAGGTGATCAGCAATGGCTCCCAGGTGAAAATGCAGAAATGAATGAAGTACAGGAGTCCTTCAGCAGGCAAAGAGCAAAGGCAGGACTCAAGATGGCTCATGGGCCAGTGCTGTGAACAAGGTTCTGGGATGTGTGAGCCTCCAAAAAGGGGTTCACAGACTACTCTCAGGAATGAACTCCCCATGGATAACTCTTAAGATTGCAATTGCATGACTGATGAAAGCTTTAAACATGAAACAAAGGGGAGAGGGTTGGGATACTCAGTCTCCCTGCCTGATTCTAATGCAAGGCAAAAAAGGAAAATCAGATAAATGAGATTATTGCAATGGGTAATAGGACACGGAAGGGGAGAGGAATAGGCAGCAAGAGAATATGGGAATAATACTGAAGAGATGAATAAATGTTTGTGTGATAGATTTAATGAAATTTGCTATTTAAAACTGGATTAAAACAGAAAAAATCAAGAGAAATGCTGTGCATTAAGACCAGATACGTATAGGAATGAGAATCTCTGGTGCAGAACAAAAGAAAAGGATATTACAAGAACAATAGAAACACATTGGAATAGTAATCTTGCCTCAAACACAGTCATTGAAAGATATGCATTATTTAAAAAAGAAGAAAAGGTAAAAGGCACTGAGGTAGCAATGCTCACTAACTGATGAAGCAGACTGAAAAGAAATAAGAATTGATTGCTTCAGTAAAACCCAGAAACAGGGTTAGTCAAAAATCACTTTTGGAAAGCCTGAAAAAGATAATCTATGGGAATTAAAATAGCATCTGCCACTCACTTTGACGGCTGGATTTTGTTACGGCTGGAGATCAGCACTTTTACTCCCAGAAACTAAGGAAACACATCATTAGAAGAACTTCAAATTCACCATGCAGTAAGCAATGCTTTCAAACACAGAAGGACAAACTATGCTTGCATGAAAGGGACACATTTCTACAGCAAGTAGTCCCAGGCTCTAGAGCAATGTCACATTAGATACAGTTCTGATAAGTACCAAAGCACTTCAAACTAGCTACTTGTAGCATTGAAGTTTGGTCTAAATGACCATGAATTGATTCAATCTTACATAAGGAGAAGGACAAAAACAGGCCTAGACCTATGATCTATGATTTTGAGCATAAAATAGCCATCCAGACAGAAAGTAAAATCTTAAGACCTCTAGAATCTGAATGTAGCAAGGACTTGACCTCAAGGGTACAAAAAATTCCGATGAATTTGCAGCCCCATCCCACCCTCACTACATACAGCAAGGGGGAAAAATCATTGTGGAGTAGGACAAATACTCCTTCACAAAAAGGGATGAGAAAAGACACCAAAAGAAAGAGCTGATCAGCAAAGAAAAACTTATTTAACATCAAGAAGTGCAAGAGAGAATTACAGATGGGTAAGACTCTATGGGAGATCCTGCTAAAGAAACACGCCATAAGTATGTATCAAAGTAAATGAATGCATGGACATACAAATACAAATATTGCTGTTGGGGTGTTTTTCACTGGCCCTCTATTCCAGCGATCCCAGTGTAACTCAGTTTTTACCTTGATCTGATCAGCACAAAGCAGCATAATCACCTCCAAGACAGACTGGATCTCGCTTATGCTGGAAGGATCTGTGCAGTCTCTGAGCCTACCCTGTCCCGTGTCACTGCAAATGAGCCAAGCACATCTGTTTTACTTTGCATGGCATTGCATGTGAAGAAGTGCTTAGTTCCCCATCCCCAGTCTGGGCATTTACTTATCCAGCATAAACCATCTGACCATACCAAACTGATTTTGACACAGGAACTGCATAAGCTTTTGTACATATTCCATAGTGGCTTCTCAATGGCCTTGGAGAGAGTAGACTTGGCAGAAATGGGTGAGGAGCAAAACACAAGTAAAGAAAGGTGAGGAAATGTACATACTGATTATCCCAGTAAAGGCATGTAGTGATACGACAAAGGGTAATGGCTTTAAGCTGAAAGAGGGTAGATTTAGATTAGATATTAGAAAGAATAAAAGTGAGGGTGGTAAGGCACTGGAATAGGTTGCCCAGAGAATCTTTGGATGTCTCCATTCCTGGAAATGTTTAAGACCAGTTGTATGGGGCTTTAAGCAACATGGTCTTAATGGGAGGTATCCTTTCCCACGGCAGGGAGGTTGAAACAAGATGATCTTTAATGTCCCTTCCAACCCAAACAATTCTATGATGCTTAGGAAAAGTAAGAACTTGAAGCTGGCCTTTGCAGAACAAATATGCAAACTGGAAGAGACAGAACAAATTTCCCACAACACAATCCCAGTACTGTGCTGTGAGTGCAGACAGGAGGAGTCACACACACTGAGAGGGATCATTAGCCCCTGTAGTGTTTTGGGGCAGGGATGGTGTTTATACTGTGTTTGTACAGTGACAAAAGCAAGGAGGCATTGAGCTTTGACTCAGATTTCTGAATGTGACTATAATAAGTACAGAATTTTTTTTTAAGCAGTTTTGGGCCTCAACTACTTTTTACACCAAGCACAACAATGTGTAATACTACTTCTATCACTGTGGAAGGCAGGGTGCATTCAGGCTTCCTCCTGGGAATATGGAATCCATGGCCAAGTGTAAGAATCAATATCTTATGCCTGGCTGCAACCAGGGCAAATGCCTTCTAAGAACAGCTTTTGTCACCATGGCATACCTGGTCTGTCTGGGAAGGATCTGGGATGACCTGTAAAGCCTCAGCCAGTTTTCCATGCTAAACCCTCTGACGGGCTTGGGTTGGTGAAGGCACTAAAGAGCACCAGGCCCACCTAATCCGGTAGGCAGGAATTACTCGGGCAGTATCCCAGAGCTGAGATCAGCCCCGTGATCCCACAGGAAAAGCAAATTATGTGGGTAGGCCCTATTCAAGCAAGGCATGGCAATCCTTTGCAATCCTTTACCAGTCCTTTGATCTCCCCACTGCTACCTCCCAGTGCCACTGGGGTTTTCCCAGTCCATTTGTTCCTCCTACCACTGCTACACGTGCTGGAAATGGCTGCCCATTGTGTCACTAAAACATGTGACACAAAACATGGCATGTGACAAATATTCCCAAAAACATCCCCCTAGAAAACCCAGAATTTCTTTTTTGGGGTTACAGAAACTTTTAAAAACATTGGATGTCACACAGGGCATACGCTTCCACCAGTGTGAAAATAATGTGTGTGGCTCTGCTCCTTCAGGCGACTTCTTCGTGCATCAGGTAAATGATGAATTACCCTGTCAGTCAGAGCTATTCCTTTCAAGGAGATAAAGAGCATGTGCCTGAATAGAAGTTACTTGGTTTTAGCTGCCACACAGCCTCATGGATGGATGTGACAGGTTGCTCCTGTGGCATACAGTCCTAGGAGATGACCCTTAGATTTGGTGTGGGATTCTGTGAAGTGCTGCGATACAGTGACCAGAGCTAAAGTTTGGGCTTCTGAGCATCACCTGATCTAACCAGAAAGATTTTAACCTTCTTGTCACCACGATATGATAGCCATGAGGGTAGCGAGCCTGGTACAACCAGGTTGGTCCAGTGCCAACGAGTCTGGAATGCACTTACAGCATGTGGGTGCTTATGCCAAAGAGTTTGGAGCATGAAGAAAAAGCTGCACAAGTCCTACTTTATTTTTGACTGTACTGTCTAATAGATGCTCTGTCAAGTTATACATTTCTTGCTGTGACAAATTATTCCTCTTCTCCTGACAGGACCTCCAGCTGAGTCCGCTGTGCTCAATTAGGAGAAAATGCATATTTTAATCCACCCCATGGTGTAGTAACATTTCACTCTGTGGCCTTGGCAAAGGCATCACTTAACTATTTCTGCAGTGGTTTCACATGCAGCACATTATTATAATGTCAGCAGCATTTCCGTCTGTTCTAGTTTCCCTGGCAGTACTCCCCTAGGCATTGGGATGTGGACAATTAAAGACCACTTTATCATTTTGGAACCAATGATTTCCTTACCCTGATATAGTTCATCTCTACACATCAGCTGCTCCTACTGTCACAAACATCTTTGCTTTTCCAGTCCACTGCGGTCTCTTAGTAATTTTTTGTGACCACCCTCTACTGATGGACTGGTAAAGGGTGATCCTATACCCTTCCTAAAACAATGCATCAGGTCTTTGTCCTGCTTGGTAGTCATGATCAGCTCCAGATCTCCTCCGATCTCTAGCAATGATTGGAGATCACCTCAAAACCCCCTAATCGTGGAGTGCCTATATTATTGGAAAAATGCACCCCCTTTCCAATAAATCATCAGGACTTCTGTGAAATGTCTGCTAATTCTGTAGCTGCACTTGAGAACTACCCAGGCATGACTCAGAAGTCATGGAGAGTTGATGAGATGGGAATCCACATGACATTACTTTTATGGTGCAATATGGCTCTCTTCACTGTTTGCAGGGAAAACAAACAATTAAGGGTTATTTGTGGGGAAAAAACAGTCCAGGGAGAGGAATAAGCTGCACATGGGGAAAAAAAAATCAAAGGGGAAATAAAAAAGTAGAACAGTCTTTACAAGAAACCAACATCTCTGGAACTATTCAGTCGTGCTGGTAGATTCAGGATGAGGTCTGCCCAGATGGATGGCAGTGCTTTTTTTTTGACTGCTTCCACGCTATTTTTGGCCCATTGAGTCTCAGAAACACTTCTAGAGAAGTCTTTAATTTCATATTCTAATTTTTAGCCTTCTAATATTTTTGCAGAGGGTCTTCTCACATGCTGTTTTCTTACTTGCAATCAGAGGATTGATCATTATAAAATCTTGTTTGCCCAAAACAAATTCAGAGTCCCTGATGTATTCAGTAGCCTGAAAATCCCATTAATTATTTGGAACCTCGGTTAGCTGAATTAATTCAATGTCTTTGACTCAACTTGGATAACAAAGGTTTGACTGCATTTCTCTTTCTTTTATGTGAAGTGTGCTCTCTGGTACTACTTACCCTATTAAAAATATATCTTTCCTTTTAATCAGCACAAGCAAAACAAAGATAAGCCTGGTGAAAAGGGCTTTGAAAAGCAGTTAAAGTAGCAGAGGAATTATGTGCAAGTCTGTAGAGTATATTTATGGTTATAAAACATCATATACAAATTTAATTGGTACCTATGAAAGACACCAGCAGCTGTGTTGAGAGGGTTCTGCACAGAACAGCTCAGCAAGGCAGCAGTAGAACAAATGTTAGTCTTCTCAATATACTGCAAGCCTGTCCTAGAGCTCAACTGCTGAATGGCCAAACCTACTTAGTCCTTAACTTCTCTGATGTGACCAGCCCAGGCTGGCCAGGGAAAGGGATCAGTCTGATCAAACACCTCTGGTTAAAGTTTCTAGGCTTTGTGTTAGTAAAGGTAGCCAAAGCAAACAAACCAAGTCAGTTTGAGATTAGGATTGCTATACTTAAAACCACTCACATTCATTGCACCACATCTGCAAGTCAGCAGAGCCATCCCCTGTAGCTCTGATGGCTCTGGTACATAGTAGGCCATCTAGTCTCTTATAACTAGCTGGGTGATCCCACAACTCCTGAGGAAAACCTATTGGCAGTTAGAGGCCTCTGGGACATGTCAGCTCCCTCATTAGCAGCAAGCCTGGTAGCTACTTCAGATATGAAAGCAGAGATATGTGCACAACACCCTGGGCTTTCAGTAATAGCACCTAGTTTCTGTGGGTGAGCATGAGGTCTCAATTCACGTGACTGGAGCTGATCATGCAGCACCACGGGTCATTTTGACACTCTGCATCCCTGTCACCTGGCGTGGTGGCTGTGCTGCACAGACTGCTACTGGAGAGCTAGCTCAGCCATTAACTCCTTTGAGATAGTTGCTATTGCATTTTATTGTAGCTCTGTGCTAGATCTGAAACAGTGCCTGAGCAATGAAAAGCGCCCCATGAGATATGGGAATATCTCATTAACAAAATTACTTTTTCCAAGAGTGGTTTTTGTGTAAACATAAAGCCTTTCATTTACAATGAGAGTATTTCAGCAAACATCTCTTCTTCCTATTTTAATGTAATTTACAAGAACATGTATTTTTTTCTTGTACCCATATGGAGAGGAGCAAGATCCTTCAGGAGTTGGCTGATGAGGTACATTTTTCCAGAAATGGTAAGTGCATACACAAATGTAGTCTTGGTGTGACTTTTGTTTAGTTGTTTTCCTGTTGCTTAGCTTCTTTATCTTACTCAGCTAGATTAATCCGAGCGCTATTGTTGCAGGATCTTATTGTATTGTTGTATCAGATGTCTCACACTGCAGAAAAGAGCAGAGGAGAGATGTTTCACAGGACTTATTTGAAGCAGGTACAACCTGCCTGGCTGCCCAGCACAGCCAGCCCAGACCACATTCAGCCAGAGGCACTGATCATCCCTCCAGCAACTTCAGTTGTTCTTTACATCCCAGCCCTTCTTTACACCCTATTGGGAGATAATCAATACTTGATGTGATTTTGTTTTCTCCTTTTTTTTTTTCTTCTTTTTTTTTGCAATTAAGGGACCAGGAACAAAGACATAAAGGTGAGGAATGGCTGCAGGAAATTCAGTCAGGTGAACAATGACATACTGATGAAAAAAACCTTCCAGACAAATAACTTTAGGGGTGAGACTTAAATAACTTTGAGTTGTTTTCACAAGCACAAAACAAGCAAGTTTGGGAGTTTGTCACCAGGCCTTGAAAGAAGAATGCAGGAATGAGATTGATAAAATAGGAGAAATGGAATGGGCAGCATTTATCCAATCCACGTTGTAGATATAGGATGGGGGAGTTAACAGAGACTGTAGGTCCTGTACAATTCACAGAAATGGGGGGTAGAACAAGGATCAGCTGGAACAAATACTGGCTGTGTAGCCCCAGTGCAGCTGGTCAGGCCAGAGCACCAGTAGACTGATGAACATCTGAGTGATTGGATCTGCTAGCAGTCCTAGAGGCAGAGGAATACTCCTCTCTGTCACAAGAGACCATACAGAGATCCCTGTAATTCTGTGAGGATTAGGACATAGATGTTCACCTCTTTTTCCCAGGGTAGATTTTCTTGCCCTTTTTTCACCAAGTTAAACTTGTATAAATTTATGTCAGCTTCCCATTTCATTGGGAGTGTTGAAGCATTCAAATGCAAAAGTGAAACCTGTTTGTACTTTCTTGGTGATAGACTTCTCAGTCTAGAAAACAGAAGGATGAGTAAAAACTCAGGTCACAGCCTTGATCTGGCAAAGGAAATGTTTTCCAGCTGCAGATAGGAGCTGCCAGCCCGCAACCAACAAGCACTGAGGGAGCAGTGTGGTCATCCAGACGTGGGAGAGAACTTCCTTCTGAACATGTCTCAGGGACAGGAGAGTGCTGACAGCCGGCCATTATGTCAGTGTTCTATCACAGTTTTGGAATGTGGTTGACAAAGCAAGCCACGTTAAAAACCTGCAGATAATGAAACGAGTTGTGAGGTCAAAAAGGGCACATTAGTCCAACCAGTACCAGAGTTTCAGGTGAAATCCAGCACTCCTAAGTGCCAGCTCAGTCCCCTGTCAGAGCATGTTTCCTCAAACGTTCCTAGCCACCCCTGAACGCGACAGCAGCATATTTGCATGCCACGTCCACTCCAGTGAGCCTCACCTTCAGGAAAAGGATACCAGCTAATTATGAGCGAGCTCTCTAATGATCAGTTCATTTACAATTCCTCCCAAGCACGGGTTTGGGATCATATAATACAAGGCATAATACCGGCCACTCCAATAAGACAAATCAAGAGAGATGTGCAAATGAAGAGATGAGCATTTGTCCTTGAGGGAGGACGTTTAGCATACCTAGAAACACAACCATTTTTAAAATTAATTAATCCCCTTAAGGAATTGTGAGTGATGGATTAGAGACCTTAACTGGGGAAGCAGTCTGTGACACGGTGTGTGTTTGAAGAGGCACTGAAAAAGGATGTGAGTTTGCAGTCTCAAGTGCTTAAGCAAAACCATCAGCCTCAGAGTGGAACATATTTATTGGCTGGGGAAGGAGAGGCTCAGGGGACCCTCGGAGCTACGTGCAAGCGGAGGAGTATCTGTGGCACCTACTGCTGTCCAGCCAGCCAGCTGTGAGAGCAGCAGCGTGAGAAGAGGAGGGGGAAAGCTTAAAGCCTCACCAGGGAGGAATATAGCATGCAATGACATTTTAAAAACATATTCTTGGCTCTGAGAGTGGTCTAGATAAGCAAGGTAGCAGACGATATGTAGATTTCCTATTTAAATGGAAAAGAACAGCAGGACATTGCTTCAGATGTGCTTCGTTACTAAATCTGCCTGCTAGTTTTTGACTCTGAGTCATCTCTATCTTAGTATGCAATGTGTTCCACCAAGTAATGAGATTTCTTTGAGTTTCCACTGTATTAGATTTCTCTGCACATCAAATATTTAATAAGAATTAGCATCCAGCCGTCCTCCCTCCTCCCCTCCACAATAATATTAACTTCTACTGAGACACCAACATTTTGCTATTCACAGTGCTGCTTTGAAGGGTAACTTAAAAAGCCCTGTACATTTTTCCAAGGGATTTGCTCTGACCCTTTGCAAACACAGTAATTAAGAAAAAGAATGACCAGCAGAGAAAGGCACAGTAAACTGAAGGTGTGCAAAGAGACTTCTCATTAGTCTTGGTGTCAGTTACAGTATCTGAGGAACCATTTCATAGCAATAACATATTTATTTGATGTGGCACAGATATCTGGGCTCACTGTTACGGATGGCATTTGCTCTTAATGCTTAAAGTACCTCTTTAACAAAATGGCACTCCATAAAAATTTAGTGTGTTCCTGCTGTAATTAAAAAGCCCTAGTCATTTTTGCATTTATGATATAAACTATAATAGCTGTAAAATCCCGCAATTAATTTGCGCCAACATTTCATACTTGAGAAATTCTCATTACAAATTTCATTACTTATTCACTTATCTGTAATTTGTCCTATATAACCTAAAGAATATTAACAAATTTAGAGTCACTTTTGCTCTATTAAAAGCCAAATAGGAAAGCCTTTCACCTAGCAAGCCAATTGTGATAACATTCTTCAGCCTGCTCCAAAATGGTGGTCAGGCTACACAAAAGAGATATTCTTTATGAAGCACAAGCCATAAACGACAGGCTAAAGCCCTTTGGAAACTGTGTGATGTATCCCGAGCCATTCCACAGCACCCTCATTAGTTTAAAAGCCTTACAAGGTTTGAGCATCTTACAGTGTGGCTGTGAAGATGACACACAGCTAAGGGCAGGACTGGCAATAAAGCAGCAAGAAAATGATCTCTCCAGCCAAGAGTGACTCTGCAAAATCCAAACGACAGGGATTTCTGTTCCCTCTTCAGTGTGCTTCCTGCTGCTCATGATGCCAATCTGTACTCAGGTTGTCTGCAGGACTTAGGGGGGCTGTAAAATCTTGAGGAGCACTGACACAAAGTCCCCATTTCCCTACAAATAAGCGATGGTGCTACCAGAACAAGGCAAAAGAAAGGACCAGCAGGAGAAGGCTGTACTCATAAGACAGCAGGAGGGGGAGAGAAACTTCTGCTGCTCTGTAGTTTCTCCCACCTGCTGAATTCATACACAGTGTGACAGCAAAACCACCCAACTGCACTTGAAATTTTGACCATGTTTTCTTTGTGGCTTTTTCTCCTCTGTCATCTCATCTGGGGCCAGAGCTCCAACCCAACAGATGCCAGAACTCCACTGAAAGCAATTGAAGTGAAGAAATCCATCATCTCCAAGACTGCTGACCATCCCTTCCTCCATCCAAGGCCAGTCCAGCTTTCCCCAACCTCAAAACAGCATTTCCAAACATGCTTTTTATGAATTGTCACTCTATTTATTTAAACCCATTATTACTCAAAAGAGGATGCTTTACTCCTTTCTTAGTTCTTGACTTTGCGTTTGCAGGACAGTACCACTCACCTCTCTGACTGTACTAATGGGATATTCCTGCCAAGTCTTGCATACGATGGTAAAATACAGTGATAATAGAAGCCAGGAAGGAGCAGACAGGAAAACTTGAAAATCAGATTGGTCACTTGCAAAAGAAGAAATTTTTTTTTTTCCCCTCAGGATGCAAAGTCTAGAAGTACAACTCCACCAAAAATATAACCCACTTAGCAATTTGTAATACAGTTACAGTAGCACAAGCTTCAGGCATGTCCTGAGTGTTTTCTGATATGCTAAGAAGAAGTAAGTTATGATCTCCTAAAGAATAGGTAGGGTGAAACAACAGAAAACAAACTGGGATACCATCAACCTCATTTAACTGAGAACACTTAGAAAAGTACAAATACTAAAATTTGACACCAATGGGAAAAATGAACTTTGACTGACTTTGCATCTTGTCTTTGCAAACATTATGGAATCCATTATAATCCATTATACAAATTTGAAGGATGATGGAAAACAAGGCCCAAAAACAAGTAACTTCACCTCCCTACAACAGAAAAAACCCCAGACACACTGGATCAGGAGAGTGTCCCTCTGTTTCCAAAAAATTATGTTCACAATGAACAGAGACTCAAATATGAGTACACATGTCTGTACTATGTAAAGACATGCATATATCCTCTCCATCCCAACAATATATAACAGTATATTGGCATTTTACTAGCTTTTATACCACATTCATTTTATTTCCATCTGTAATTAACTTCCACAAAATTTAACTGTGAGACAGGAAATTACTATCCTAGCATAAATAATCTTGCTTCTGAAAATGGCAGCTTTAACACAACCAACAATACAATTCATATACGAAAGAAAATGGCATTCTTGTTAGCTTTGTGTGCTCCATATTTTATAGAATACTATGGTGTAAATTGAAATTTTATATGATTTAATAAACTTATATGATAGCCAAGTACCCACATAACTGTAACAAACAGTACTCCTCTGTTAATCAGGGCTCTCTCTACATGTGAGGCTCTGTTTCATTATCAAAGCTTTAGCTTAGCTCATGACAAACCAGACACTATAAAAGTACCTTCAGAAAAGTACATTTACAGCACCACAATCCTTCAAATATCTTCCTTTAATTCTGGAGGACAGTTTTTGTAAAGGGGAATATAAGACCTACTGTTCTTCCACCATGAATCAACTTTGCTAACAAGTTATCCAGCATAATTTCCATTGTGCTATATAACAAAACAGTGGCAACAAACAACTACACACACTTACAGACATGTGGGGGTTTGTATCAAGATGACAGATACTAAAATGGAATAACAGAAAAATTTGGAAAGGAGAAAGGTTTATTTGGCCTCAAATCACTGGTTAGTTCAACAGATTACACATAAAATTTAAAGTTTCTTTGTCTTTGGTGCATTAGAGGCAATATACAATGCCAGCTGTTATCTTTCAAAAACTTGCTGGCCCATCTAGACAAATGGTCCTCTGTAAAAAGAGGAATGATGCACAAGGCTTCTGGTTGGAACTAACTGTATTCTCCTTAAAACCTGTGTAATGCATTGTGAGTAGTTGATACACACACACCACTCTGCAG
Organism: Daphoenositta chrysoptera; assembly: GCA_013397915.1. NCBI lineage: Eukaryota > Metazoa > Chordata > Aves > Passeriformes > Daphoenositta > Daphoenositta chrysoptera. The sequence goes on along the minus strand of VZRO01005361.1, from coordinate 777,525 downwards.
CTGCCTTAAGAACAAAGACCATCAGTACCCTGACACAGCTATTTTTTATATGCTGGGTGCCATCACTTTACTCGCCAGGATTATGACACCCTTGACATTCTTTCATGTAGAAAGAAAGGGTACCTGGTAATTAGGGTCCATGGTTTTTATCTGCAAAAAAAAGTATCAATGAAAGAATGATTCAGTCAGGCCACCACATTCCCTATGAGCCGCCCTCAAGCATTTGCAAACAAGTCAAGTGAATGAAAGATGTTCCAATTGCTCCCTTTGCTGCACAAAATGTCAGCAGAGCTATAAACAGGGGCTTTCAGAGGCAAAGGAATTGTCACTGGTTTTTGTTCTCTGCTTCTAAGTTTTAAACATGACCTTCCACCCCAGGCTTTTAATGTATTTTTTCACTCCAGAGTACAGACCATTGCCCCCAAATTCATGCCTGAAATACATTTTCTGTGTTTGCAATACTTTTAGAAATTATGTTTATGGAATATCCTTGGAAGAGAATGAACTCTTTATTCATAATACATAAGCTTTACATTTTTAATAACAGAATTAGACCTTCACTGATTTTATAACTATACTATTAGCCAACACACTCTGGTTTCAAATTAATTTGAAATAACTCACACAATGACTTTCTGCAGTCAGGATTGGAGAAGCATGGACTTTGAAGTAGGCAGAGTCTGTTAAATTAAGCAGTAATTGCAGCTACTGCTAATGAAAGCATGGAACATTTTCCCTATTCCTTTGCACATAGCCCGGATTTCTTCTGAGACGGCAGAATGGATGAGCTGCTGATCACCTTTTGCTAAAATCTGATTTCAGAAATGACACAAAGGTCTCTGAATAAACTGCCTTTCTCAGTATATTTTCCCTGCTTTTTGTACCATGCAAATAGGAATCCTGCATAATAGTAACTTAAATGAACACCAGCACAAATTCCATGTCACCTTCTCCTTAAAGAGCTCTGTTGGATCAACATTTTCCAACCTCAGTAGGATCATGTCCCACTGTGCTAAGAGATGCACAAATGCATGTGACTACAGAGAGACCTCTGTAGATCTCAGAGACTTGCTGCTCCAAGGGAGGAAAGCTTCCCTTCAGGACATGTGTGAGAGCTTTTCTGAGGGAAAAAAACTATAATGTTTGCCAATCTCTAACATAACTAGGGCCTAGCTGTAGTGTTTAGGTGCTGCTATAATGTCATTATTCATTAAACAGCCATATTAATCCATAGTGTATACACATGCTGGACTTCAAGACTGGTAAGAAACACACATAATCATGGAACAAAAAGTATCTCTGGGGAAATAGTATTGGGATAATGTTTCAGTCACTGGATCCTAATAGTGGATAGAGGGGTTAATTTCACAAGACACAGGGTCTGCAAATAAAATGTTATATTATCTTGGAGTGGAAAAAACTCATCTTACCCTTCCCTTCAAAGTCTTCTAATATCTTAATATCCTAATACTGCAATACTGAACTCAAAAAATCCCAGCTATTTTTGTAAGTGCTACTTCTGCAAACTCAGTACCGGTAGTGATACACCCAAAATCCATCAACAATATCCCCATGTATCAGGTGAGGGACAAACTGGAGCTGTTTGCTTTGCCCACGTACTTCAGAATCATCTCCTTTCTTTCCTGCAAATGTTTCTGTGGCCGAGTCAAATAGACTGACACATGCTAAGAAAGGCAGCTGGTGCTGGGCAGTTTCTAACCATGGAGGAGAAAATGTTCTTTACTTTTGAGGCTGACAGGTCCTCATAGGATAAACCTGTCAGAAGTGTTACCTAACATTGTTGTCTACATCGCAATCTGTTTCCCAGTAACTCTGGGTCTGAGTAGCAGTAATAGAATTAATTATACTTCATTTTGCTGTCTTTAACAGTATTGACCAAATTTAAGAACAAATGAGAAGCGCTTATCAAGCTTGAAGAAAATAATCCATCAGTGGCACAATTTAAATTCTCTGCAGTTCTCTTATTAATCAAAGTAACACTTACTATCCTATCTTCACTTCCCATTAACAGTCATTAAGCACTGTTGCTGATTGAAGCAATTTCTTTAGGGATCTCAACCTCATTTTTAAGAGAACCTTCTACAGTGGAAAACAATATCATACAGGAACAGTGACTTGAAGAGAGGAAGAAGGTTCTTCAATCATGTTCTGACCTTGACATTTCCCTGCAGCAGAAGTTCACAAAGTACACAACCAACATGCTCCAAACTTCTGACTTCTTTCTTCCAGCAGCACCAGTGCCCCTCTATTAACCAGGGAGGAAAACACCACTTCAAAAGATGGTTATAGCAAGCAGATTAAGTGTCTTTAATAATTGTACTGGCCTGCACTGGTGACTATTATTTACAGAGCCTTTTCATACACAGGGAACTAATAAACAAACAAGCAAAACAAAAAAGAAGACAGCTTATTCTGTCATCTTACTGTCAACCCTCAGAGAAATCCAAGCTGTGATAAATATCAAACATAATATACAGTACAGGAAAGATTTCTGATGTTGGCTTTTTCTCCCCATTATAAACAATGTCACAGATTGATAGCTTTTGTTGGAATAAATGCAATTCTTCTCAGAGGAAACCTAGTACTTGGTTGTAACACAAAGGGGCAGGGAAAGGCCTGGGCTATAAGCACTGAGCTGCAGCAGCACAGATCAATGCGTGTTCAGGGCTGTGGGTGCATTGTCTGAGCTCTACACTGCCCATCCTGAGCTTGTAGGTGGGACATGATCGCATGGGGTAACAAAAAGCATTTCAAAAGCACTTCATGACTCAGGGGGGTTCCTGTGGCTCTCTGTACTCTCAATGAGTTTGTTCTGTGGATGGTGTTTTATATGTGCCTTGCAAGGTCCTCAAGTTTACTGATTTTACAAGTCTTCATCTTGTGTCATTGTCCCCTAACTCAGCATTTCCCAGAGTATTTCAGTTTCACTGCTTTAAACAGTTCTAGGGAAAAGGGTACTCTTCCTAAACAGAACTGTGAGGCTGGAGAAATCAGGGCTAACCCTTAGCTGAGCAGTAGCAAAAATGCCAACCTCCTGTCATAACCAGGTTTATATGCAAGGAAGATGTTCGTCACATCACAATTCAGTTCAGAAAAGGCATATTTCAAAGTCTGAAATATGCACCTCACCATTTCCACATTTCTCTCAGAGATGGGTTTTTATTGACTGGGCATTTTGGTACCCATATGGCTCTTGGCCCTTAAACACAAATTTTTCTGACTGGTGCATGGCTGTGGCCAATCCAAACCTAGTATCAGCCTTGTTCGACTCAAACCTCCAACATCGAAGAGCTCATAAGATTAATCATGAATGTTCACACTGTGAACTGTTTCCAAAGTTTCCCACCCATCATACTGAGTAACTGAGTTCACTTTATCCTTCCAAGGAAGAAAAATCCATCAGTGGTACTAAATATAGAGTCATCACTTCTGCTTAAGAAGCACTTGACCTGAAAATTAGTGTCTGCCAGGGAATATTTTAGGGAAGAATCACCGGATATCTGCATGGATCTCATTCTGTCAGTGTCTCACTTGTCAAAAAAACATGTTACTGGCCTGAGAGCCATTGGGTCTATCCTAGTGCAGCTATACCATCCCCAGTGCCACAGCCCTTCCACTTCAGGGAAAGAGAGAAAGAAGATAAAAGTTTGGCTGTGTGCTCTGCCTACTTACCACGTCCACTTGTGTCTACAGTGTATGAAAATACAATATTACCTTGGAATTTGGTGGCCAAACTGCATACTGATTTTAGTCCAGATATAAACAGTAGTCTGAGTATCAAGCTGGCAAAATTTAGTCTAAAATAAAGGGAAGAACGAAAGACCACTTAACTTCTATGCAGCTAACTACAAAATTCCAGATTCCATGATATGAAATGTTAGACTAGATTTTGGATCAATGTAATACCTACTTCCATTAAGCACTTTAAAAGGAAAACATCTTACCAAGTGTCCCATTAGGCTGACAAATTTACAACACTATGAATACAAAAACAGAATACAGCATTGTGTTCATGGAGCACAAGTGGATTTCAGCTCTGTAGTATTTCTTCATCTATGTGAAGAAGGCTGGATAGCCTATCACATACTTTCTCACTATTTATCAGGTCCAGACATGTGTATTAAAGTGAATTAACAATCAATTGTGGAGTGAATTATGGCAACTGTAGTGGGATTGAATAGAGGCACATGGGAACATAGGACATTTGAATTTCCATCTCTACATATGTCACTTACCATTAATGCTAAAGATGATTTGGGGGAAAATCTTTTGTCATGTACTCTCATACACAGGACATCACCCTGGCGAAACCCATGCTGTAGGGTGGGAAAATTCAGCTCTGTTCTTCAGTAGATCCATGTGGAGACATAAAGGTGTGCTGGTAGAAAATCTAAGATCTCTGTTGACAGAGTAAAATAATTTAAAACAAAGGAAGTATAGGAATAAAAAACACTCTAAGAAGATAGGAAAGCTCAGTGCACAAAATCTTACCTTCTCTTTCTCCTTCTTGAGTTTAGCCCTGGTTTTAAGTCCCGTAAACTAGACAGAATACAAAGCCACTAATTAGAGCACAGCTATTGAAATAATTTATGCCATAGCATCCATAGCTTTCTGTCATCCTTCTAGGGCGCTTGGGCTGCAGTAGCTACGTATTCTAATAAGTTAACTCATTGCATTATATAGCCTGTTAGTCAAACGAATTGTTGGGTACAATCTGTTCCCAGTCAAGCCAGGGAAGGCTGTTTGTGCAACTACAATGATATTTTACAAAAAGTAACCACATTTAATACCACAGTCATAGAGCTGTAGGTATGTTTGTCTTATTAAAATGGACAGATATATGACAGGAATAGGGGGGAAAGGTAATTTTTAATCTTATGCTTTTAATTTTTAATGTGAGCACCATATTATGATAAGTGCTTCCAGCACATCTTGCATAATAGAAAAATAAAATACCTCTGCACAGAACCAAGAGTCATATAGTGTTGAAGGTCACTTGCCCTACAACTTCACAGAGAGTTCATTGATATGATGTGAGAGCGAGGCAAATAGATGTAATTAAAATATACCTAAACAAATAACAAAAAACACTGGCTTTTGTTTACTCGGGAAGTGAGCAGGAACCATATTACCTCTGCAAACTATTTTCACTTAGCACAACTCGGGCGGAATTATTGCCGTGACCTTTTAAAAACGTGGAAGTGTGGAATCGATAGCCTTTCAGAGGCACCACTGCGGAGGCAGGGCTGGCCATGCTGCACAGGCTGGCGTGCATTTCTGCACCAGAAGGCAGCTGAAACCTAATTATTGTCAATCACAGCGAGGCCAGCCGAGGCAGCACAAGCCCCTTGCAGGTCGCGGAGGTGGGCACACCTTTGCCCGCTGCTCCTCCCACTCCCGTGAGGGGAGACTCAGAGATGAGTTATCGGCAGTGCCACTTTTACAATGACAAACACTGGTCAGAAACGGCAACCTGCAAATGCTGGGCAGGGGGCTGGCAGGCTGCCACCATCCCACAGACCCTGCAGCCACAAACCACACCAGATCACTGAGGTCATCACGATTCCTTGGTCTCCAGCCATCCGGTATTAAAAAATAACAGTTGGCTTATCAGCAAAATTGCTTAAGCCCAAGGACAGCATAAGAAAACCCATTTTGATATTTCTTCCTCCTCCTCCTCTCCCAAAGCACTAGTCCTTACAGTTCATCCTCAAAGGCCACAAATTGAAGTGGGGGAGTGTCCCACAAACCTCCTACTGCAACAGGTGTTTGCATTAGTGCTACTTCTGGAGCCATAGAGAATTTTGGAATGTTAAGCAGGAGCCAGAGCAAATGTTTTGTAAAATTAGTCTCTCCACCTAAAGAAAGAAAGAAAGAAACAAACAAACAAAAAGGCTTGTTCTGAGTCAGTGACTGATTTCCAGAAATGTCTATTTGCCTTTGAAACTTAACCTGCAAGGGGCAAATCAAAAATTCAGGCTTGCTCTCCAAGGTGCCAGCCAGCCTGGCTCATCAAAGCACTGGAGTCCCTGTGCCACCAGTGAGTCACTCAGGTGTCCTCAGTTTAGTGACAGCGCCTTCAGCAGGCACCACGCCAATCCCGTGCTGCCTCTACCATGGGTAAAGAATTGATCCCAGTAAGCAAGAGAAGCACAAATACTTCTAATGCCACCCTGGGTTTGTGAGTCTGTCCCCAGCAAAACCTCTAAACAAGTACTGAGCTGCTGCTTGGTGCTACTGGAGGGAGCAGTGCAGGATTTAGGCAACCTAAGTACAGAAGTACACCCAAGCACTAGTGAGGCAGGAACACCATCCTATCACTTAACACTCATAAAGAGTGCACGTCAACAAAATAAGTTACTCTCTCTTTATTGCTCTTAAACCAGCTTTAGCTCCTTTTCCATATGGGAAATTATTTGCTGTGTTAATGTCCACTGAATTTATGTGATGACAGGACCTACCACACGACCACCACACAGAGCATCCTTTAGTACTCTGCTTCACAGTGTGCTCCCATCTTCCACAAGGGCTGGAACAGGATCGTTGTTGACCACGGTTTGTTTTCATGTCTCCTAAATAATAATAAACTGTAATAGTTAAAAACAAAAAAAGATTTTATACTGTTCCAAGTAATATATATTTCTCAATATATAATGAAAAAATAAATTTAGCTTCTGGCAACTTAATTTGTAGATAACTATGGCTGTTTGAAGATAGGATTTTTACATTAAACTTGGAATCTGCACGACTGTTTAACATCATTAAGGGAATATTATATTGACTGCAAGTAACTGGTTTCCATGTGGTTATATCAATCTATTTCTGTAAGACTGTACACTAGTTGTTCCCCTAGAGTACTCCTTGTAATGCTGAGAAAGTGTCAGAAATAATGACTGTCTACCTATATCTGCAATAAAACGTAGAGCATGGATATTATAGTTGTAAGTATCAAAGATTTATTTCATGACTGCAGGTAATGATGAATCTTTTAGCACAACTAATGTCTAGAGGAAACCTCTCTTCTTCTCTGAGCTGTCACATGGAGACTATTTATAGGGCCCTTAGTGCTGTGGGGCTTTAGCATAAAGAGGCAATGTGTCTGAGGTGCCACTGGATGGAAATGTTAGCAAGGGCTCCCTCTCATTGAAGATCTTTTAGTAGATGGCATTAGATTCCCTCTTTGTGTGTTTACGTCCCCCCAAAGACAGGGGACAGATGTTTAACATCAGACCATTAATCCCTTAGCCCAGGTTCCTGTGACAGCGAAAACCCAACAGAATGAGCCCTTTGCCTTTGCTCAGTGTAAATGCTGCAATTTACTGCTGATTTACAGAGTAGGGTCAGGCCATTAGAAACTTGGCAATCTTCTGTACAGCTGGAAAACAATATGCATGATAAGCTAAAATTCAATACCTTCTTGCACTAATTAAATGGGTTCCCACCAGGACGAAAACACAAATTACAAACAGGGTTTTTCTGCATCCCTATGCATTTTTCCCTGCAGATGTGACCATGCTTTATTTTGGTCCCTTTCTCCTGACCACAGTCAAAGATTTAGCTCACATCTGCAGCACTGCTTCCATTGTCTGTTTTCCCCATTCCCTGTTCCTGTAATCTCGGATTTAAACCGGCTGGTTTACTCCTCCTCATTGGTCAGGGCAGGCAGGTGGATGACGAAACCAGGAAAGAATGCTACAAAAATCCCAGCCTAATTTCATTACACAGATGGGCTTTTAGACGACAGATGCATCTTTTAAACTAGAAGCTCACCAAACATTGTCATTCCAGAAAACAAAACAATGGCAATACAACAGCATCCTCCATGGCAAGTCCAGGATAATTAACCTTATTGCAGGACAGTGCCATGAATCTCTGTCACAAACTGTCATCTGGTGACATTGTGAGCATGAGTAAATATTTAAGCAAACTTGTTCTGAAGCATGAAAGTAATAAAGTGACAGATCTTGTAGAGAGACTATTTTAAGGGGAAAAAAAAACCCAACCCAAAACAGAAGAGCCATTTCATACTTCTGAAATATGCCTGAAATAATTGGGATTCATGCATCTGAAATATAAACTCTGTCATTCACCAAGCCAAATAATAGTCTTTATATACTTATAAGCCCCCGAATAAAAATCTAAACAGAGCATGTGTGTTCAGGTGGGACCCTGGAGCTCTCCCAACAACATTTTGCTGAATAGTGAATAATATTCAGCTCAAGTATGGTTTGCTTCCAGACTTATTCACTGAGAACCAACAGCAAGATTCTGAACAGCTGGAGGTTTAAGTAGAAAACAGAAATAGCTACAGGCTTTAACTCAGATCCAAATGGTATGAATAATAACAATAAAAAAAAAAATACCTGGTAACTATAAATCTCATCAACCAATTCAAAAAGAACATTCTAAATCTATTAATATTTCCAGAGACATTATCTCTCTGCCACCCCACTGCTTTGCGACTTGTTGTATCAGCGATATTATTTGCCTTAAAGCACGAGCTAAGTGTTTTTCTTCCCCTGTGAGGAGAATCGTCCACAACCTTCACAAGCTACAGCCCACTGCTCCCCTGCAGGAGGACTGGAGCATCATTAACAATGAGAGACACTTCAGGCACAAGTCGAGGCTCCAGCGTCTCCAAACCTTTCTGTCTCCCATCAAAATTCATATCCTGTCACTATTCTAGGAGCAGAAAGGCTTCTCATTACAGCATCATTCCCCTCTTGCAAGAAACACTGATTGCTGCACTGGTGGCTTTGGAAGGCAAAGATGTAATTTAGCAAAATAATGTACCATGCTGATTAATTTAATGTAGCCCATGACTAATTATGGTAATTCATTACATCTACAATTAGGCTAAGTAATTTATTGCACTGCAGTCTCATAAAGCAGAGGATTTATATCGAGTTTTGAATGTCACCCAAAGGACATTTCTGTACCTTGTCTTTACTGAGGCGGAATAAGGCTGCCAGCTGAGATGAGCCCAAAAAAAAAGAGGGGCGGGAAGCCCCCCACGCACCCTTCCTCTGCCACATTTGATGTTTGTAGTGCGGGCAGCGTGCAGGCGCAAGCCTCTCTGCCTACAGCCTCCTCCTCCTCCAACTGCACCCTTGTGCAGATTATTTGGCATTGCCTTCCCATTTCTTTTAAACCACACCGCAATTGTATTCACTGTGAGACCTGGACACCTGATACACCAAATGGAAAACGTGCTGGGCTGTCCCTGAATATGATTTGGAGATGACCAAGAGAAAAAAAAAAAAGAGAGAAAAAACCCCCCACGTTCATTGTCTGGGTTTCTCTGCCACTTTTGCAGAGTACACTGCAGTGTATCTCAACAAAGGCTTTCGCTCGCCTTGGAGAGATGAAAGGGGGACATCTCCCTTCACTTCGGAGAGCCGCGGCGCACACACGGCATTATTGTGAAATACAACCTCGCTCGTACCCTGCAGCAGGGTTTGCTCCAGCAATGGTGCACTTCGGAGACCAATTTGTTTAGCTGATCACTGTCTCTTTGACGTGGCTGCAAATGTTACCTTTCTTTTTCAATCAAAAACACAGCAGGGTGTGCCATCTGTTTGGCACAGCCTTCCCTCTCTTCCCCGATGCCTTTTTGTGCAGATCATTTTACATGGCAATTTGCACGGATCTTTTATACCTTGATTTTGGTAAACATTTCAGTTTTCTTTTTTTAAATAACACGTCGCTCAGCTGAGTATCCTCAGTGTTAAAAAAAAAAAAAAAAAAAACGAAAAAAAAAAAAGGATAAAAAAAGCAGTGTGATCACAGACAGTAAAATATAATAAAAAGTATTTTAAAAAAATATTTTCCGAGCAAATGGCTGCCTGTCATTACATTGATTATTTAAAATAGACATGTTTACCAAGACTGGCTAACGCATTTTACACTGCTGTGTTCCACATCATTTTCCTCCTTATATTTTACCTGGCAGGCACAGCTAATCAGAAGATTAATTTAACCATTTGAAAGACCTTTTTAAAGCAGGTTAACAAAAAAATAGCCACCGTATTAAATTGTCATTATATAACAAAAGCTAGCAGTAAAGCGGTTAACTATTTTTTCCCCAGCTCAGATGCTGCTCAGAGCAATGAAACCCCCTAAAGTAGGAACAGATGATCAGCACCACAAGCCGAAGCCACGGGGATGCTCATGGAGTTGTGAATGCTTCGCGGCATACAAATGAATTATCCTCATTCTTCTCCTGCCCGACCATATAGGCCAGACCTCATTAGGATTCAATATCGCTCTGCTTTTCTAATGTTAATGTTCCAGTTATATAAGAAATGTGAAAAGGGGTACGTATGGGGGAGGTGGGGGGGAGCTGATGCCACGTTTATGGTCAACAAGATGCTATAATTTGAAAAGCACAGCTTCATATTTTTGAGGAAATTACTGTGGTTTCCTATCTTCTCTCTCAGTCCTAAAGCAGCATTGTGTCCTCTCCTCCCTCTAATAAGTGCGTTTCAATGGTGTGCCTATCCCACAGTCACAGCCACTGCAATAAGAGATTTTATAGCTTTGTTTTTTGGTGGGGGGAAAGATGCTGTGACTAAACATCAGATAGTGAAAGCTTAGAGTTCATTTTGCTGTGAAAGGAAACATTGCACTTTATATTAATAAACAACTGTAGGAGTTTTCACCATCCAGGAATAACTCAGACATTAGTCTGCGTTCTTTTGTCTGGAGAGCGGCAAGCAGGGTAATGAAAACAAAACCCGCCGAGACATAAAAACACAATTTATACCTTTTTATAAAGCAAAGAGAAAGTTGGTTAACGTTTGAAAAGGGAGCAGTAATGTATATTTATTGACAATTTTATTGTAATAATTAGATGTTTACACAGTCTGGACATTGTGGCTAAATCACTTCCAGCATGTTTATTTGTAAAAGGCTGTTTTCAGGGCAGTGCAGTAGGCTCATTAAGAAGACAGACTGTATTAAGATTCAAAGAAATTATTACTTCCCAGGCTTTGTTTCACTGGTTTGGATTTAGAATAAAATACAATTTTTTATTTTTTTTTAAGGAAAAAAAAAAAAAAAAAAAAAAAAGAAAAATTAAAACCCCATCAGCAATACCATACTAACACCCAGCAGACTGGAAATGATGAAATAAAGTGGAGAGTATTTTCTCCTGTAAAGGCAACTTAATCTTTTCTGTTCTGAAATAATCTGGTATTGTACATTTGAAACAATACACAATATTGTGGATGCCACTTCCAAGTGTCTCTTTGTGGCTGTTAATATATATCACTTCAACACTTGTGTTTATTTTTTGCACTCCAGCTAAGTGACTACATGATATTTAAGATACATCTTCCTCTTTTTACTTTATTTTTCAGGCGGTGCTGTTAAGTCCACCTTTAAGAAGTCTTTAAGCCAGCATTTGGTTTATACATTTATTTGATGGGTAGGTGTCCTTTTTTTTTCCTTCAGCCAAAGAAAGATCACTTTTTACTACAAGTCCTCAGAAACGTTCAATATTAACCTGGAAACTAATGCATGTTTCATCCTTTTTCATAGGCAAGTAAACAGTTGAAACTTTTATACCTATTTTTTGCAGAACCCTATTTGGGGGCTTCTTCACTAATCAGTTTAAAGTGATTTGTTTGATCTGGAGTGAATTTCACACATGCTAAGAGTGGCTAAACAACTACAGATTTTTCTAGTTTTACAAAGGTAAGAGAAAGGAGGGCAGCTAAAATGGAAAGAGCTCTCAGCAACACAGCCTTGACAAGCAAGTCCTTCTACATCCAGTTAAGAGCACTGTCCTGCATTTAGTGCAGTATCCATTTTAAAATTTAAAATCTCTTTAAAAATTAAGGCAGCAAATAGGCGATAATGTTGCTCCTGTCCAAGTATGTTTCCATTACAATTAAGAAATCAATATGCAGTATTTATTGCTGAAAGATTATGCGTAGAGAGGAGCACATAAAAGGTACCATTGCTTAAACCTTCCTGGCTTTGCTTTAGCTACTGTTTAGCTACTTTTCCCCAGAAGCCGACTCATTAAATGCCATCCAGTGCATTCCGTATAAATGCTGTATGCTCCCCACTCTCACAAATAAAAACAAAGATGATAAAAGAAACGGATAAAGAGATGTCAGTTTGCAAAGAAAATATTGGGTTATATTTCCTGAGAGCTGCACAAGCCAACTCACAAACTTGAAATATTACAGATTTGGTTTTACAAGTCAATCACAGCAATATATTTGGTCTTGTAATTACTGTCAGTTTTGACAGGGAAGGCAATAATTTTTTTTCCTGACATGTGAGTTTCAATAAAATCAGGTAGCCACATCACAGAACACTTTCTTACAGAGAATTAAAAGGACTTCTCATAGAGATAAAGAATACTGCCAGGATTAAATATATGTCATACATTCAATTCAAGAGTATGGAAAAAAAAGGGGTGGGGGGGGGAAGAGGGGGACTATCCTTACATGTGGACCTGATCCAAAGCCTTTTACAAGGATGAGAACGTTTCTATTTACTTGAGTGGACTATGGAAGAATCCCTTTCTGTTCTCAGAAGAGACAACAGACAAAACTGAAGGCTATTTTTATCTTTTTCTCTATTTTCTAGGACACCCGAGTGGTTAATGTAAACTAACTACCTAAGGTGAATAAATGGCTACAGTTTGAAATTGTAGCTATTTTGCTTTAAAAATATGTTAATTAAATACTTTCCATGTCAATTAGAATCAATGTAACATTGTATATGCTCAAAATTGTTAAAGATCTGTCACAGCCAGCCACACTTCAAGGTATATGATACTTGAAAGAATCCTTTACCTTTGTAAAAATATACTAATTGTGGACCAAAGTAATTACTGAGGTTATGAACTAACATGCTTGCTGGGTAAGAAATAGTGAAGCTGGCTTCTACTTGGAGCCTGTGAAGTTGAAGAAGGATGAAGAACACATAAACCCACAGAGCAGCAGCATTTTTAGTGTACCAGGCAAAGAATAAGACGGGGCTTGTATTTATTCTGCCATTTCAGAGCAGTGTCAGCGCACTGCTGACTTACAGAATTGCAAAAACCTGGCCTGGAACAGACCTTAGGAGGTGATTTAGTACCTGCCCCAACCCCAAGGCAGGAATCGCCACGGTTCAGTCATTCCTAGGAGGTGAGTTCATTCCCTGTAGGTTCTCCAAATCCTCCAGAAATGGAAATCACAGAAGCTCCCCAGGCAAACCACCCCAATGCTTCACTGCCCTCACCACTGGAAAGCTTCACCTTGTGCCTGATCTGCCTCTACCTGGAAGCAATGTAAGCCTGTTATTTCTCGGTGTCATCCATGATTAACGTTATCCCATTTAGCAACTAGGGGTGTAAGACTTACTGAGGAAAAAAAGGCCACTCAGGCATTCCTAACATGAGATGGAACAAACGATAAAAATTACCAATTTGGAGTTTCTTCTAAAGCCGTGTCCTCTGTCACCCGCCCTTCATTCGGAACAGGTGGAATTACACCCCGGGCAGACCAGAGCAGACACTGTGCAAGCTCCTGGCAAGGAGCTGTATTTCCTGCTACTCTCAGAACCTGCAACGCCATTACGTTCTCAGGATTGGACTTAATTATGAGAGCAATAAATTTGGCCTAGAGAAAATAGAATATACTAGGAGACATGAGGACTGTCAGTGGCCCATATACAGATGTTATAATTCTGTGTCAGTATACCCATATAACAAGACAAATCCTCACTATTATAGACTTACTCCTTGGCTGAGAGGCACAGCCAAAGCATTCATCTGCCATTGACAGCTGTCTATAATAAAGATTCCTCAAGACAGTGCTAGTACCTGCCCCTATACAATTCAGATTTGGTAGGGAAATGGAGCAGACAATGAAACAGACGGGGTCAAAAACAACTTTTTTCACAGCTGGCATACCTGCAACAGTTTCCAAAGAGTAAAACCCATTTAATCCTGGTATAATCAATCAGACCTCAGCCTAGAGTGTACAGATCATCAGGGTGTGAACTGGGAGTTCAAAATGAGTAGGATGTAAAATACTTCCATCTGGTTACAAGAACTATCTTACGCCAAGAAGATCTTCTCTGGAGATCAAAATCACCAAAGCCATTTGCTTTGTGTTCATAACACTCCCTGTATTTAAGTGCTGGGTATAGAGTGATTTTGAACATCAAGAATCACTTCATAGATAAACTGGCGCCCTGTATCCAGGTGGCTGATGGTTAGCAGTATACTTTAAAATACAAAAATTATTTTTCCACAATATTAACAACTTGATTCTAAATCCTGTATGTCACAAGTAAGAAGTTTAGGAGCAGTTGCAATAAAGCCAAGGGAGCTACGTGACTGATGCTTACTCTTGTCAATGAGGAGTTAATAGTGTGCCCTCAAATTAAGAATTACCTACGTAACTTTTGCTGAGTTAAAGGGGGAGTCACATGGCTAAATTCCCTTGTTTCAGACTATACATGCAGAACTGACTGTTTTCAAGAAGCAGACAGTGGAAAAGACAGAAAATGTTTGTGTCATTGACAACTGCCTACATTTCAATTTTCTTTCTGTAATACCAGCAAAAATGACAACACTTAGGATGAGCAGAACAGTCACAAGCCCACAGACAAGGGAGGGACATGCACTACCAAGTATTATGATGAATGTAGTCTGAAAAACTACTGTAATTCCAGTTAATACATATAACAAACAGTATGCCTATTGTTACTGTTAACTTGACAAAATTATTGAAATACTTGCCTGCATTATCACCATTAATTCATAATCAAACACTGTTTACCAAATAAAATATATGTGCTCTCAGTAGCTGCTCGGGATCCATTCTGTGATCCCTGTGAGTCACCCTGGTCAGTTTTAGACTAAATTACTCTAACACATATTCCCCATGTTTCAGATGTTATAACATCTAAGCAAGGGTATTTTGCATGAAGGCCACATCAACCAAAATGTGCAAAATAGAAAATTTCCACTGAAATACATTATCATTACCATTTAATGAAACAGGCATGATGAAATCCCTTTGTGGTCCACATATGCTTCTTGGAATCATCAGCTTGTCTGAGGACCCGCAAATGGGAATGTATCACATCATGGTTTCGTATGCCATTCTGTCAGATCAGGCTATAATTCAAAACCCCGATCCACACCTGATGGACAAACACCTGCATAAATTTCTAGCTCATTGAATTTATTAGAGATGCTCAGAAGCAACAGTGCAGCTGAAGGGCCTAAGATAATATCAGACATAGATCAGTAAGGCTCAGTTTTCAGCTAAGGGCCAGACATGTAGCTCTTTGTTCTCCTCCACTTGCCAAAGTCTGACAGAGACCACCACTGCTATGGATTCAGATTCACACTCTCCAGCGGTATTCACATTATCTGCACCTGAAACATTAATTTGACCTCATTCTGTCAAAATCTGATGTTTTATGAAGATGCCTCATGGTACATGTTCTCCTCTTCATAATTTTTATAAGTAAATGAATGCAGGAGTAAAGTGAAGACAGAGTATTCACAGAAATACGAATCATAAACATGACTTAGTGAGAGAGATTATTCTGGATGATGCCTCCTCATTTTGAACTTTCATTCAACGTGAAAGTTCACTAAGCCCAGGAGAGAAGATGTTTGTTTCCTGAGCTCTGCCTTTAAAGGAGTACCAGACACATTAGAGAGAGGCAATTCTGGTCACAAGTCAATAATGACCTATAGGTGACCTTGGGTGGCTATCACAGGACAGCAAGTAGCTGAATAGGTAATCTCAGTCTAGACATGGTTAAATATACTGTGTGAGTCTCAGAATCAGAAACAAATAAATGGAAAAGAAGCCGGTTAGTTTAGAGACTTTCCAAAACAGTTCTCACAATTCCTAATTGTGGACTGCCTATTTTTTAGTCAAGTAACAGAACTCCAGGTGTACAGATCATTCACTCCTTCCCCTTTCATTGAGGTCTAATACCCTAAAACCAAGTCCAAAATCAGATTGAAAATAAGAGGAAAATATGTTTCAAAACATTTGTCTGGAATAGTTTACACGCAAGCAAAAATTACTGTCACAAAAACCACTGAGATTTTGATAAGATACTGGTGACACTAAAATGGTGGGAAAGGACAAAAGAGGAGCTAATAGAATCTTTCAACAACTGGATTTTTTTTTTTTTTTAATTTTTTTTTTAAAGCTAGAAATACCTTTCTTCTGTCACAAAGGTAGTGTGGCCATTATGAGCATGTCAACACAAACACCAGAAAGGAGAAACCAGCATCAAAACAAGATTGTAAGTGATGATATAATAAAATCCACTCCTTCCTACACACACATGTGCATTCATGCCTGACTGCTTTTAATTTAAATATAAGGAAAGAATGGCAGTCCTCTCAGAAAAGAGCAACAGAAAAGGAAGATGCTTTCCTGATGCCATGTGACTGTTTACAGATTTCATCTTTTCCCTTCCACACTGAACTAAGTCTGAGAGGCTGAAGACCACCAATGAACAAACCGAGCTGCCCACGCCTGTCAGACTGACTGTGCTGTGCTCTTCTCACGCTGTCCCTGGTAGATTTGACTATTAAAAAGCAGCACTGGGCCATGTCAGCTCTTGGGTGGGAGGCTGCCACGGCACACATCCATGCTGCTGGCTTTTGAAAGATAATGAACCTGTGCAATACTTTTTTCCTTTAACCCAGGCAGTCTGCACGGGGGTCAGTTCTGGGATGCTACATACCTGTCTTGTAGCATGAGGTGCAAAACTAAAGTCCTTATTGCCTGTGGCAATAAAAAATTAAAAACTAAAACAAATTAAAAACCCCACAGCACTATTTACAAATATGCAAGCAATTACAGCAGATTGGAAGTGGCCAAACTGTTAATTCTCTTCTGCCAACATAAATCCTCCCACTGTAACTGGATGTGGATTTTTTTTTTCATCTCACAGCATAAACTTTAAAGTCTTGCTGTAAAATGCTCATTAGCCAACAAATCTCTTTATGGAGTAGCACTTGCTTTACAATAGAGGGTGAGAGGAAGTTTGCTCTATGGATTGTGAGACAGTGAGGATACTTTAGGATAAAAGCTCCAACATATCAGTTTGCTAGAGCAGAAAATTAATAGAGATAGATTGGTTTTTAGTGGCATTTGAAACTATCTGTCTCTTCATCTACCAGCAGCTCTTCTTCTCAGACTGCCTGCACTGTTGTACTTTATTCTCCGACGCATTGCTACAAGATGACACCTCGGATTTTTAAGCTTTTCCTGTTAATTAAAAGACTTGTTCCTCCCAAAAGGCTGGGAAGAAGCTGACATTTTCCATTTTAAATTTGACTTATGTTTTCATGGCTTTCAGGTGCAGAAGTTTTTCCTCTACTTTGCTTTGAACCCAGCTCCCTATGAATTTCTCTGTGTGATAGTTGGGACTAATGACAACTCCAGACAGCAGAAACAGAATTCTCTAGACCCCATTACAAAATCACTCCTGAACAAATCCATAAAATGTTTTTATATATGTTTATATATAACAATTCATGGGTTATCACTGCCTGATCTGATTTACAATTTAAAGGGAAAATAAACATATATATTCCTTGGCACAACACAGCTGGATAAGAAAAGCTGCATCCCTTTCACTTGCACATCCTGCCACCATCTCGGCCCCCCTTACTTCTTCCTGCAGGATGGAAAGATGAGTAAAGTCCCAATTGCACCCCAGAAGTGCCAAATCTTGTGCATATACCCAGCCTGAATCCACAATTTTAAATCCATAGTGTGAAGTTGGTTGGTGCTGGTCCCTCACAGTAAGACAAAGGATGTTGGGCAGGAAATGAACTCTAAGACAGAGATGCAGATTTGGCAGAGCACTCTTTGCTGAGCTCAGTGTCAGATTTCCTAAATAAAAATGGAATTAAGCAGACACCTGTCTGAGAAATGTCAGCTTCAGAGAAACCCTAGCAAGTGAAGGTCCTTTAGAGTTTATCAGTTCTTCGTGCTATGTAAAGTGGAAAGTTGTTTACAAGGTTTCCATGCATATGCTTATTCCCATAGTTACACACTAATAAATTTTTCATCAACTTGAGTGAGACATGAGAGAAACATCAGACGGCTCATGCAGCTGAAGAGCACACCACTGTCATCCACCTGGGTACTTTCACCACATTTTAATATTTTACATCTTTCGTATAGATCCTGCTGAACTTTATCAAGTGAGGATTCTAATTTACACCCACGACTTCATTTTGCTTTACCTGAGATACAAAAATGGATTTCTATCATTTGGCTTAGAGAAATCAGTGCTGTTATTTTGTTTGGTTCAGCTTACGGCAATAATTGCATCTCTTTCAGAAAGACGACAGAGTATTCAGCAAAAAAGCACTCTGAAACTGTATTGCCTGGTATTGAGTTACTGTTGGAGATCCTGATGCATAAGCAAGTGAATTTAATAGCTTCTCAGTTTCAACAGTCTTTGGATCAGGTTCTAAAGAGTTATTCTTTACCTTCCTTCTAATACTGTGTCATACTCAGACTGCAGAGCCAAAAAAATAAAGATGTTTATGCATTTGGCTTTGAATTTAGAACGGGATCTTAATTAGCATTAACTTTCAGCTTAATTCCAGTCACAGAAAGTTTCTACCCTTAATAGGGGAGCAAAAGGTAAGCTGAGGCATATCACTTCTCTAAATCTTACCCGTACATCTTTCTGATAGAAGAACTAGTGCAAAGGCTGCCATCAGTACACGTAATTAGTGGCAGTATGCACAAAGAGGTATATCCTAACGAGATGCTGGGAAAATATGTGAACCAGTTATCCGTATACAGAAGTACATGAAATGATACTACAGAGTGGCATGATTATATCCGGGTGCCTCTGCTATAAAAAGCATTTGTATTACCCTTACTTCTCTGAATAAATTCAAATGACAGCCCCATTTCATTTCTTCATTCAGTCTGGAGGCCAGATGGCATTAGAATCATTTACTTCACCTTGTTGTGCTTAATTACTACAATCAACACACTATTTTCCAAATTAATCATAACAAAGTAATTTCATTAGTAACACAGCAGGCTGTTGAATTATTAGCATCATAACAGTTTGCAAACAATTAAACTTTATTTGAACCTTAAAAATTTGCAGAGTAGAACATTATTATAAGATCTAATGGCAGTACCAAACAAATCCAGAACACAGAAAATAATCAAGTAAAACACTGTACAATGTGAGAGTTACAATCACCTTTTAAAAATTTGCTCTCTCGCCGTTCACAGAAAGGCAAGCACAATTTAAGTGAACAAAGAAAATTAAGCGATTAGCATCTTCTACCCGAGTTGTGTTTAAGTTGTATTAACTGAGATTTTCTTAGCCAAAAAAGGTTATGGTATTCGCAGAGATTGAAAGTAAACCATTCATGCGTGGTCCATCGCTGGTTTATTCGGAGACATTTACAGTGAGTTTCAGGACGTCTTTTACGTTTTGAATTGAAGGCAGGTTATTTACTCTCCCCTAGCAATAAGTACTAAGAAGGGGGAAGCCCTCAAAAAGAACTACAGACAAAAGCCCCCTCGATTTCTCTGGTTGTCACCACCCAGGAGCGGCCGCGGCGGGCAGCCCTGCCCCTCATGGCTTGGGTAAGGACTCCCTCTCCTGGAAAAACGGCAGAAGCGGCGCGGGACAGCGCGGAGGGGGAAGGGGACCGAGACGGGACCGGGATCCGCCTCCGCCCGNTGGTGGGGGGATTTGGAATTCTGTAATTAATAACAAGCCATTTCGGTGGGCAGATTTATGGCGCTGCCATGTTAACAAGGGAGAAGGAGCGTTTCCAGCCCCGCTATTAACGCTTCACATTCTGTACACAATCCACCAGTACGCTTGACAAATTAAAGTAGTAAAAGATCTGAAGACTATAATCTATCATTTTAATGCTTCGCTGATAACGCGCAGAA
This sequence comes from Daphoenositta chrysoptera, assembly GCA_013397915.1. NCBI lineage: Eukaryota > Metazoa > Chordata > Aves > Passeriformes > Daphoenositta > Daphoenositta chrysoptera. The sequence goes on along the minus strand of VZRO01005361.1, from coordinate 757,567 downwards.
TCAATTCCAATGACTATCTCTTTAAAAAATTACAACAAAACTCCGTCCCGTTTGACGCCTATTAGAATGCAGTGCACCAGCAAGTACCATACATTAACTAACACCGAGCACAACATCATAGTTTACTGAAAGGATCCAAATTCCGAGCTCAGACTAACGTTTCCTTTTAACCCACAGCATTCCCGGGGTCCGCCTGAAGCATAAACAGCACAAGCTACTACACGGGGACCTGCACAGGCTCAGCAACTCAGAGACTGGCCTGACCCGCCTCGCTGGCAGATTAAGGGTCTCACAAATCAACTGTCTGGGAGGATCCAAAAAAGTTGATCTTGCATGCTAATGGTAAAGCACATCTCCAAAAGAAGAGTATGTAAAGTATTAACTCTTGACTTGCCCAACTGCTTGTCCGCAAGTGGTAGTATTTTAGTGTACTTTTTAATGTTTCCACCAATGTTTTTAGCCACAAATTTCTGGCTTTGATGCAAGAATGCAGGTAGCTGTTGCTGATCCACACAGGGTGAAGATCTCTGTTGCACAACCTGTATCAGAATTCCACATACCAGATTTCACTCTGCAAAAGTATCTGTTAGGTACAGATAAAATATTTCACACTACCACAGACAAAAATATTTTTACCCTCAATTTACCTCGTGTTGACTTAGCAAAAATTGTGGGGTTTAATATATTTTCACAAATTTTCATAGAATTACAATGTCCAAGTCAGAATGGTATCAGGGCAGTATTACCACACAGGCCAATTTATTACACTAGCAAAAGAATCAAATCTTCATTTTGTGACAACAAAATAGTAATTAACAATACAATACTAAATAGATGAGAAAAATAAATCATTGGCTAAAGCATAACTTAAAAACATTTGGAAACAGAATACCCTGAAGACTTGAAATATTATGCATAAATTTCCCTCAACTTTCTTATGAAACTGCACAAGATGTACAGTGAGCATTAAAAGGTTAATGCATGCATGAATTGAGTAATAGTTTACCCTCAAAGCTCTGCTTAATTTTTCTGAATCTGCAAAACAGGAAAAGATGGCAAAGTTCCCTGAAATAACACAAACCTACAGCTATACAGAGTGCTGCTAACATGTTAGGAAAAGAGCAACAGGCACTATATGGCTGCTTGTGCCCCATATGTTAATTACCATCTATTTAATTTCCTAGCATTACAGTTCTATAAAAAGTGGCTAAGAAGAACATTTCCGTAAAGTTATGATCAGTTACAGTTTATAATGTTTAATATACACAAGGCAACGATTGGACTACATTCACTGAAACCACAAAACATGTACAGCAGAATCTTCTTCCAGAGGCTGGGTCTGTAAACTGCAGCTGCACACCACTCTTCATTTCAAGTGCAGATTTCTCCTGATTAGGGAAGAGGGAAGTTGAAAGTTCATCGTTAACCAAAAAACCTCAAACATCCATATCAAACCCAGTCCAAATATCTATCCCCTTCCACCGTTTTCTGCACAGACAGATATATACATATTACTAAAGTAAAAAAACTAAATAGAAACAACACCAATTTTATTTTTTAAAAAATCTGGGAAAGGAACACAGTTATTAGATATATCATCTTTTGTACCCTGTGGTTTAATATTTCATATAGAATCCCAGAAAAAAAAGTACTTTAATTGAACCTTCAATATATTTTGCCATAATCTTTATGTTAACAGGACTCCTACAAAGGTTCCAGGAAAGACATACTTATGAAACAGAGAACAAGGGAACATATAAGCCATTACAGAAGATTGGATTAAAATGTACTTACCCAGGCCTCTCAAATATCATACATCTCCATTATGTAGGCTTTAGGCACCAAGCCAATGGTTCCCTTCATTTCTCCTACCCACCAGCCAAATCTATTGTACTCCTAATTGAAAACAATACGCAGTATTAACCTTTAGTCTGATATAAACGCAATAGAGTTTTGTATGCAACTCCTTATGGATGCTTTCTCTTATATACAGTTATAACCATTTCAACTGAAAATTAAAACATTTTATCTTTTTGTTATAGGCATTCACATGCAGTTAGGCAAAGGCAGAAGCTAAATTTTAAAAAGGCCAGGCGTACTCAAGAAAATTTCTTAATTATGGCCACGCTTCTCTAACACCTACTAAAAATAGCCAACCTCCTTATCCTCTATTCATCACAGACACAAAAACCTTATTTTTGTAACTAAAATCTAATAGCAGAACACTGACATATAACAATCCACAGGGATTCTTTTAGTATCACAAGCTAAACTCTAAGAAACTTACCATCAACTTATTTTAAAAACTACTTCACTCAAATGTGAAGGGAAAGCTATATATCTAATACATAATATCTTTCTATGGACAAAGCCTACTATTGCTTTAGGCTTGCAGAAAATTCTACAGCAGATCTCATATTTCTGACAGATGACTAATGTACTCCTGTTTCAAATATGTTTAGGCTTAGTGAGATAAATATGAAACAAAATGAATTATAATAGTTTAAAGAAATAATATCTTCCAAAAGCTGTACCGAGTAAGAATATTGTGGTATTGTGGTATATAATTATTGTAAAAATTAAATAATGTAATAATGATATGTGATTATTGTATATTGTGATATATAATTTTTTTTTCCTATGAGATAAATATTATAAGATCAATCCTAAAAATGGTTCAATAAATTGTAACAGCTGGAATTGCACACACACATATATTAAGTTACAAATGAAGTATTATTAAAACAGAGACCCTACTCAAAACTGAATGATTAGTGTGATAGAAATTACTTTGGCGCAAATATGCAAAATACAGAATACACAGATATCTCTGATAAGCAACATCTGCTTCCTGCTACACTGCTCTTCTGATGAGAAGAGCAAAAGGCTCCAGGAGTTTGAATTACTGGTCCTAATGAGATGAAGCTACTATTTTGAACTGTAGGTAAAGTTTTTTGGTTATAAATAGCCAAGTGGAGCTTAAGGGTTAATGGAGTTTCATTAGAGCCCGAGCTATAATGATTTGCTGCTGGCATATTTTGCCTGGTCAAGAGTTCTCTGGGGTCCTATGAGGTGCTTAGTGTACTCAGCTCTCTCCGTGCTTAACTATGATGGCCTGCTTTCATACGGGCTTTTTTTCCTTTTTTCTTTGCCTTTTTTTTTTTTTTTAATGCTTGTATGCAGGCACACACAGTTTTATATTTTCTAATTGTGGAAGGGTGAACACTAGTCTTCAATTAAACATTTTCTTCCTTCTCTTAACAGTGAATTGGTGATTTAGAAGATTCTATCCTACTATGCATGAAATACTGCAGTAAGTGCAATTTAAAGGAAATCCACTTAAAAAACAGCAGGAAAACCTTCATTTATTATGTGACCATGCAAACAAGAAAGCTGCAAAAATAATTCCACCTTCTTCCCCCTTCCACTGCAAAGCAAACTGCCGGGGATGGGTTTGGTCTTGAAAGTCTGGAGGTATCTGAACCTGATCTTCAGTGCTCACTGCTCTCCACAGAAGTTAACCTTTCCCATGGGGCTTCACATTACACCCCAAATCCTTAAAGGCAAAACAATACCCTGACACTGAGGTTTATAATCTTGCAGATCAGCCTGTTTAAAAATATATGCTCTATCTCACAATACACTGTTTAAATATACAAACTGGATTTCAAGACTGAAGTGGGAAATTGCTGAAAGGAGCAGCACTCACGTATACTACTGGAATCTCAGCAATAAATCTCTCCAAGAAAAAGCAACAAAAGATTTTAAGCTGCTACATGGACTTCGCACAGTGACTGACAAGAGTGATTAAGCAAGTTTTGCTAGACATCAGCCAAAAAAACAAACAATACATGAAATGAGGGAAGTGGCTCAGTTAAGCAGTCATTAAACTGCGTATGACAAATGGCACAAAAAAAGCCTGTGGATTACATTATCCATTGAAAATGTTCCACTTAGCAACACTACATGGACTTAGAAACAATTGTTTTTAAAGAAACAATTCAGATAGCTCAAATTAAAATTAAAAGCATGCTGCTGTTTTGAAAACTTTCTGGGTTTTGCTACTTACTAATACACCACTTACTGCTCTGGCATGAAGCTAAGTGAGAAGATGAAATGAATGTTGATGTAACAGACTAGTAAACTAATTTAAGGATTCACTGCAACCATTATACCATACAGACAATATTGCAACACAGAAGCTTTTACTTTACATTACTATTCTTTGCATGGGTCTCAAGAGCAACATGAATCCCAATTAAACTATCTGCAGTCTGTAGAAGTCTGAACAAAAATATAATGCAGATAGCTGGCTACCAAGAACATAAAACCTTAATCTCTGGTTTTAGAACAATTAGATAGCACTCCCTTTTAAACTGATTAAAGTACAGACATTTCTCTTTTAACTCCTAACCCCTCCTTCCTATCTCAGTACCATGAAAGAGTGCTTAACTAGTGAGGCAGATAAGCAGCCCCCCTAGTCCTCTCTTGAAGTCACACATAAAATCCAAATTGATGTATTGTTTCTATCAATGAATGTTATCAATTATAAACTCCTTCACAGCAATATAATTTCATTAATACACTGCTGTTGTGAAGTCCATATGTCTATTACTGCTGCTCAAGATGTGTAGAATAAAAGTCTACAGTCCACATTTGTGGGAAATAATGGCTAATGTGCAGAAGGATATGAATACAGTTAGGAGTTTTATATGAATAAAAAAGTTGGGAAGCACTGTGCTTTTGCAAGCATCAGCTTCAGATCTCAGGTACCACTGGGTTTACCATCTGGTATCCCTCACTGCATTCAGCTCTTAATATCACTGCTAACATAGGCAAGAGACTATACTTCAGAAGGACTGATAAAATAATGAAGAGTCCTTTAATCTACAGGAAACCATTGTAGTCAATTTATAAGAAATATTGCATCCCTTTGTAGGATGTGTAATTATTTTCTATTAATCATGTGCTATAAAGCTACATTATGTGGTTATTCTGTTATCACTAGAAAGAGGCCTGCAGTCAGCTCCTGACAATGTTAGGTAATTACTAACACAAAGCTTCTTTCTCCTTATGTAGAAACGCTATCAAGATCCAGAGGTGCTGTGATGCTCGCTGTATGAAAATAACTCTCCAAAGAAATTCAATAACTGCAAAATGAATTGCTCCAAGGCAAAGAGAAGGATAGGAGAGGGGGGCAGGGCCAGATCCAGCCGCCCTGCAATGAGGAGAATGCACAAGTGTGCGGCCACGCTCTGCCATGTGACAGGGAGCACATTTGCCATACCAGGCAATGTTAGCAGGGCCACGGGGAGGAGGGGGCCACCACACCCCGCCCCCCCCCGGAAGACAAGCACCAGGGCAATGGAATATATTATGCCAAATAATATGAAACAACAACCTTAACAAATGACCAAATGCTTTCTAAGCTACTTCTGCATTTCCACTGTCATAGAGCGGATTATTTTTTTTCCCCAGTGGAAATTTATTAACCAAAGTGAAGTAATTTCACAGGGCAGCAAGGAACAGGTTATGACTTAACATTTAACATGCTGGCAAAACACTCTCTGTACAGCATGCTAGATAGCGGGGGGTAAAAATCCCATCAGGGTTTACAGGCTCCTTAAATGCTCTCAACTGAACACACTGTGAGCAAATGCTCCTCCTTGTCCCATCCCATGCCACCAATTTCACTGCAGTGATGTCTATGTACCCATGACTTCATGAGACCCTGATCATAAAACCTTCTGTACTTGGGGTAAACGCCGTAGTTAGCAATACATTACCTGTTTTCTACCAAGATCGTTTAAATCCAAGATTTTAGTCCTCTACAGAAGAGAATTTTGATATTTTGACATACAAAAAGAGAAAATCTTTATACTTGAGGATTTCCAAAGCAGTTGCTACCTTTAGAACAGTTCCTCTGCCTAAATGAGATTTTTCAGATGATTTGCACCATATAAACTTCTACTAACTTCACCAAAAGTTGAGAACATCTAGTTCTTGTGCAATTAGTCTCCATTGTTGAATACATATGGTATGTGTTTTCGTGTTGTGGTGTGGGTTTTTTTATTTGTTTGGTGTTAAAAAGGAGTTGCTGAAAATTACCATTGTGTTTCAATGCCTTGAAGAAAAAATGGAGTTGTATTTTAAAAAAACACAACTGAAGTATGTGAATTCAAGATTTTTCTTCTTCCTTCTTCTAGTGGCACTGTGAGTAATACTAATTTATGGGCTCAATAGCTGCAAACTTTAAAATTGAGAAGCAAAACCTATTTATAGCCTTGTTTGGGGTTAAAATAAATAACCTCTACTATCAAGCTAAATATGTGTCAGAAGCAGGGATACATTTTTTTCAAAGAATATCCTGGGGTGCAATTTTGGCAAGATAATATTTTAAAACATCTCCAATTCATCCAGGAGATTCATACTAGCTAAAAAGTTTTAGAACTTCCTTTGGTGTAATTGTTGAATGATACACTATCAGCTAGGGAGCAGTTTTGGCACAGAACAGCATTTTCTCTAAAAGCAGAGAATGACAAATGTCTTAAATAACTGAATGAGACTTCTTCACAGGTAGTAGAGTTGTTTTAAGACAGCAATAAAATGGTCATCTTTAAAAATATAAGCACCAGATTTATTGTATGGTTGCATTATTAGGTTTTATTTCCCACAATGACATGAGAGAAAATATACAGCAATTAAAGATTTCCAATATAAATCACAGTAAGCAGACTGAGTTCTGAACCAAAACTGTCCCCAGAAAACACCCTGGAACAATAGAAAGGCCATTTTATTTTCCATTAGATGACACATGGCCAATTTTTTTTCTAATCTGATAGGTAAAGGCTTACATATTATCAGTATGCAAACCAACAGAGCTACAGTTGCTTTGCATTAGTTCTAACCAACCTTCTGTTTAAAGGCCTTCACTGTTCTGTTTAGACATGTACTTCTTGTTCTCCCACCCCCACCCGTAAAAAATAAAACTAAACAAGCCAGGAAATGGGTAATGTACAACTTAGCATTGCATTTCAGTTTTGATCAGAAGCATCCCACTGAAGTGAATCTCCCAAAGCTCCCCCCTTCCCACCACTGGCTCCCTTTGCAGAGCCATCAGTCTCAGAGCACACACTCTACATTTATTTCAGGTGAAGCTGAAATGGAAGATGCACTTGAACATGCTCCAACCATTAATGTGTTCTCATTGCACAAAAGCAGGCTAGACCTCTTCGGACATCAAACAGCTTTGAAAAAGCGTGGTGTGGACACCGGGGCCTCGAGCACCAAGTGTTTCACTCTGCAAATCTGCTCCTCCTGGTACTCCCTGTTTGCTAGGGGAGCCATAGGCAGTATGGCCATGGTATAGAAATTACGGATCTCAGTATGATTGGCCAAAAAACAATCTGACAAAATAAAACACTCAGGATTTTAGTATGTCTTTCATCTATTTTGGAAACAAATACTGAAAAAATACATTTTATTAAGATTATACAGATAGTGAAGAAAAAGTTCACAGTGATTCTGAAACAGCTGCATTGTTAAGTTGCACTTTCTTTCATAAGCAGTAACCTAAGATGTGGAGATTCTTTGTCTTTTTACTAGGCAAAAAATAGAGGTTGAGATGTGAGCATTTTAAGATTTATTGTATTGAAAAAACAAAAATCTGCCATACTTGAAACCTACAACTACTAAATATAGGATAATCTAAGCACCAAGTTAACACTCTACTTTCATGAAAAATCCTAGAGCAAAAGGTTGTCATAGATGAGATTTCCATGAATCATAAATACCAGAGTGAGCAGCACTAGCGTGCAATGAAACAATAACAATTAAGGAGAATTCCAGTTTAAGATATAATTTCTGATTTTGAAGTATTGTTTGCTATTTTAATACAAATATAAATACGAAGTATATTAAATTAGTTTGATGTTAAGAAATGTCAGTAATTCTACTAAGCAGGTGCCTACTAACATACTGAGGTAAATTTTCACTATTACTTGCATTTGGCTGATGAAACTATGGAACTTCATAACACAAAACATACACCTAAAGCAAACAAACAAGTACTACAAGTGTTGCACTTGCATAAATTGTGCATACAAAAGTTAGGGGAAAAAATACAGAACTACCTCCATCCACAGTTATCTTTGTTTCTGGAAACTGATTTCTTGAGTAGAGCTATGGAAGATTTATAAAAATGATTGCTGTACTATGGTCTGTTTTCCCATTTATCACATGGTCTTGAAAGCAAAGGCAAGCCCATAAATGAGCAGGAGTTAAAAGCAATCATCCTTTTAGAAAACAGGACTCCAAAGTATTGCATTTCTAACAGTCAATATTAACTAAGAAATGTTATTAACAAGTCTCTTTATCAGTACAGCTATATTTTTTTATTGCATAATGGAATAAGGGTATATAGTTTTCTGAAAGTTCACATCATTCATAGCATGTGATAAAAGCCACTTGAATATTCAAGATTATAAATTAAAATAATAGTAATAGTATATCTGTACAGAAACATTGATCAATTAATCTGAAATGTTAACTACGTTTTAAAATAAAGTTAACAACTACTATTGCGATAGTTCTGTTAATTGTGCTCAGATTAAAAACTCAACTTTTGAGGGAAACTAGGTAGAAAAACCTAGAAAAAAGCTGTGAGGTTTTTGGGGTCATTTGTAAAAGCCCACAGGACTGCTGCCACACAAAAGGCACAACTGACATAAATATTTAGAAAATAGCTTAAATAGTTTTTGAATACACCTTTAAAACAAGAAAAACATGCTTTTCTACAGTAACTGCACTAGTCTGGCATAGGTTTCTCTGTTGCCAGAGTATGTGCTCATGCTCATTGCAGTAACACTGAGTTTTGATGCTCATTTTAAAGCAAATTCTGGAGATTTGTCTTTGCATAATACTTAACTATTTTAGGAAATAAACACTGCCAAACTGAAACCATGCTCATTTGTCTAAGAGACATTTACCTAGAAACTTACATGCAACATATTGCTCCTCTTGCTTTATTTAAATTCTATAAATGCCCAAATTTGCTAAACTGGTTCATAATTACTTGTTATTCTAATGATCTCATTTCTCGGAAACAAATAGTTCCTTTACCCCTAATTTCTAAACAGGTAGGAGAAAAGCTGGTAAAAATATATTGCTTTGGCATAACCATTGCTGGGAGAGATGAATATCTATCTTATCACGTTCATCAGAGCAGGCTATACCATTTATATTTCACTGTAAAACAAAGAACTATTACATGTTGCACAAATATGCTCGATATTTTGTTAATGTTTCACCCTTCTTACTATAACACTGCTATACCCATACTTACTTCCTTATCAGCAAAATGTGATTTTCAAGAGTAATGTTCCTGGCTGACATATGATAGAAAGGCAATAAAGCCACAGCTAGGTTCAGCTGAAGCTGAATTTATGACACCATTTTGGATGCATGCACATCGCCCCCCTGTCAGTACCTGCATCTCTCATTTTCAGCCACTAGATGGTGTGAAAAAATAAAAAAATTGCCTCGGATTCCTGCCGACTGCCACAAAATCCAAGTATTAATGTAGTGGATTAGGAAATATTTTAGAAGAAAAGTCTTGACCCACTTTGGGATGGTTAGGCTCACTTTTCCTTTGGTTATATTTTCACTTACCGGACAAAGAGCTCATAAATGATTAGACCTTGAAACTGAATCAAGTGGAGGGTTAAGATAGATAATTCTCTGGCACTTTCCCCACCAAGGACCCTAAATTCCAAGCTGACAGTAGTGGCCAACACTCATTTTTCTGAAAAAGCTGTAACAATCTTAAAGTGAAACAGGCCTGAATTTTCTGGGCTGTATTTTGGAGTAGAAATCATTCCCACAGAGAGAGGCTCTATATATCTGGAGCAGCAGCAAGCCTGTTTCAAGGACCGATTACGGATTAATCATGGCATGGCAACAGGACAGTTGATATACAGAGGACAGCTTAAGCTACTGTTTTTCTATTTTGCTCCATTTTTTAAATTAAATTTCTCACTCTTTTGGGGAAGGAGTAGCAAACAATTTTTTTCATGTACAAGCTGAAGATTAAGATTTTATAGTCCCCATAATGTACCTGAAAAGCACAACCCACAAAGAGGCCAAACTCCTCCAGTGGAATCCATTTGCTCATGGGCTTATGGGGGAAGTGAGAGGGGGAAGAGGTGGTTATTTTAAATTAGTACAATTCTTCAGTGCTAAATAACTGCTTGAAAGTTTGCCCAATCCACAAGCCTTATTCAGCCCTCAGTAGAGCAATTCAGTTATTAGTTTAAGGGACAATGAAATACCTCAAAACACATACATGGTCAAATTAATATTACTAATACATCTTCTATATTTTTATATAGGACTATCCTTCTATCCATAAATCTTAAATTTATTTAAAACAGAAGCTGTTACATTTTTTATCCAGAATATAAAGGTATCACAGAAGATTTAAAGCAATTGTGACAAAACTTAAGGGTCTGAAACTAAGAAAAACAGATGCCTTTAGCTTTCATGCACCTACTTTTGTATTTCAGTGACCTACAATATTTTTTGTACTAATTACACTGAATGGCAATTAGATATATATTCTACACATATTGTAAAAGGTAGGTTTTTTCAATGAGAACTTTAAAAGCTCCGCACTTTTTTTTTCCCTAATATGTGAGGAAAACAGAAATTTCCCTTGATTAATTGTTCAGAAGTAGACTTCACTGGACTATGACATATATATTTTAACAGAGGTTTTGTTTGTGTTGGGGAGGATAAATCTGAAAATTAACCAACATTAATGTAGAATAAAACTTCATACTTCTACTGCTTAGTGCCAATTCAGATGAGAGGAATTACATTTCTCATTTGCTTTGCAAACAGAAAAGTAGTAAAAAATGCCCAAATCTGTCAGAGCAAACAAATTTGGAATCTGAGCTGTCAGAACAATAACAATATACATACAAAGATGAAAGCATAGTTCAAAAAACCCACCCATCTTCTGTAGCAAGATCCCAAAAAAGTCAGAATCAGCAGAGTCAGGAACATAAAACAGGAAACAAAAAACATAACATACGAGATAACTTAAAATTCTACAAGGTTAACTTCTACAAGCAGAAAGCACATTGTCTCCTGTTAAGTCAGTTAACAAATGGTAGCCAAGATTTAACAAGTAAATAAACATGCTTTAAAGTTAATTCCTGTTACATGACTATGTTTTAATTGTGATTATAGTTCATTTGACAAAATAATTAATTGCAGTGAATATCTGATTGCAAACAAAGGATCTGAAAGGGAGTGCCAATTTCCCCCCATAGAACTGTGGGAATGTGCCCTTCTGCCATGGCTTTCTTTTTGCAGCCATGTAGTCCCAGCACTGTCTCATACCTTGCTGATAATGTAGATAATGTCACCACGTTTAAACGTCAACTCATCGCTTTCATCTCCTGTGCAGTCCCACAAACCTTGATAGAAATTGGCATAATCAGTATTTTCGCTATCTGCAAAGAAAACAGCATCTAATTATAAAACAATCAAGATTGAGGATAAATGAAGTTATTCTTTAAATCTCCAGATAGTACAAAGCAATTTATTAGCATGCATTTCTTATTCCTCTTTTTAGAAACGGCTCCTTCCCGCCGTGAAAGCAAGTGAAAAATAAGTTTAATGTGCAAGCCCTTCACTGGCAAGTTGCATTGAAAGACATGTAGCTACAGGTTTTCAAAGCATTTTTCAGCTGCAACTTAAAGCAGCTAGTTTTCCTCTACTAGTATATTTCTAGCAAGCCATATATGTATCCCAACTTGAAGCTGATAAAACTGCTAGAATATAATTAATAATGATCAGTGAAAGGAAGCTAAAGTATTTTGTGATTCACTCCCCCTCCCTCTCCTGTTCCAACCAAATTAAATAGCTTCTCTGAGAACCTTTGAGATAATCCTTGATTCTTCCTTCTGAAATATGGGAGAACTTGGAAACTGTTGCTGAAGCTGCATTTCAAAAATATTTGTGTCAGCTCCAGTTTAGGACATTAAGCTCTGGCTAAACGTGCAACTACACTACAGTCATAAACTCATCCTTCTAACAGCATAAGCACAATGGATGTGCTGTGTTCAAGCTGCCATACAGGCCATTAACTGATTGATTATTTAGCACTCTTTGCTCTGTAATACGGCAATAACACAGTAATAAATGCTTTGTCATACATTTACAATACAGAGTACATCTATTGAAACACAGCACTCACACACAGTTAAATACACTGGGTGCTTCTGTTGCACTGCAAACTATTTCCTGTTTTTAATTCCATGAGAATGGAGTGTGATGAGTTAATGCAAAAAGAATGTAAGCAATACCACTAAGATGACCGGTTACATTATGTATACACTAACCAGACAGAATGTATATGTACTAATAATTTACATCACTGGAAAGCTATCTTCTAATTCTGATAACATAAATATCACTGAACTGGCTGGATCAAGGCTGTCATCTTAGTTTTGTTATATGATCCTTGAACTGCAGGCTTGCTGGTTATTCCAACATACACCAGTTACATTTGCATGTCATTAGCACTCTACACCATTATTTATAGTTTACAATTTAACCATGATTGGTTCATTTTATTACCAAAAAATCCTGCTAAAATATCAAGTATCAATAGACAGAAAGCATCACACTATAAAAAAAATAGCAGTATTCAATTTGTGTTCTTCTCTATTTTGGCTAATACTTAGATTTGGATTTTAATATTCTCTGTATGAGCAAAAAGAGCTTGTTTTCTCTTTCTCCAATTCAGTCTGTGTTCTGCGCTTTCTTGTTTGGGTGGCAATACTGTCATAAGGCTAAATATTCACAAATTTGAATTCAAAGCTGCTATGCCAGTTACCCACCATTTAACTTTCCATAAACTGGTGATTAGGAGCTACAACTTGCTGTGTAGCACTAGGGGGCGTTCTGGCTGCCAGGGCCCAAATTCTTCTGTCCTCACCCCAAAAGCAACAATTTATACCCATATGAAAGCTCACAATCATTCAGAAATAAGAGATTTGGTTATTTTTAAATGCACAGACATAATCATTTCAACATGAAGGCATAATCAGTTTGAAATTTTGCACGTCCAAACTTTGGCCCTTCCACCTTTTCACCTCATTATTCACCAATTTAGCACTAGACAATTATAAACAGTAACACAGGTTAGCACAAAATAATTTGCAACACAGGTTAGCACAAAATAATTTGCAATAAATATTAAATCAGAATCTCTCCTTGGTCATTTCTTACTGTACTGATCACAGTTCCCCACTCTGTGTTGTAAAAAATAACATAAGTCCACATGAGAAAAAAAATAAAAGAACTATTTTTGGTATATCCCACCTCTCAAATATTTCATCAGTTGCCTTATTGATTTAATTTAAAATACATTAATCAGGACTTTTACTTCTTTAGAACATCACTGAAAGAAATCATGACTTTTCACACTGACCTTTACCACTTTGAGTTCTGCTCTTGCCTTTATGTGCCTGAAGTAACTCCTGCTAACACTAGAGTTGCAACAGGAGAGACCCAACAGCGGGTGAGACATGTCTCTCCTTTTATGTTCATCATGAGCATTTAATTAAGTCTTAAAGTGGAAAGCAACCCAACTAATAATGTGAACACACTGGAAAAGACGCATTTTAAAATAAGTTTATTGCACCAGTGAAAATCTTGACCAAAGACTAACCATGGCTCTGTGCCGTCATTTGTGAATTCAACATAAGATAGACTTGTTTAAATCAGAAAGCCATGTTTTTCAGAAAAATATATACCCATATACCAGGAGCACAGAAACAAGAAACAGGGAAAGAAAGTGGCAGTGTAAGTTTATGAACAAATATGCTGGTTTTCCACGAAGCATTAATTTCAAATTCGAAATCCCCACTCTTGCCCACCAGCACAAGTTTCTCCAAATTCTGCGAGGGCAACTACATACACATAAAAGACAATTTTAAATGTAACTTCAGACTTTGTATGTAAAAAGTGAAAAAACACTTCATGAAATTATTCCTAGTGCTTACAAACACAGTCATAGAATAAAAAAGAAAGGCTGCAAAAAACCTCTACAAAACACAAGCCCATTCATTCTTACTTTGGTCCCTTCCAGTTTGAGAAGACCTTGAGAAATTTCCTTTTATTGCCTCTGAAGAATGGTATAAAACAAAACCAGGAGGTCTGAGTAAAGGAATTTGGTATTTATGTTGTAGTGAAATAATGTGAAGCTTCTTAAACACATGTAATACCTGAAAACAGATGGATTTAGCATCAAGAACTTATGTGCCCATTACAGTTCAAATTCAAAAGGTATTGATTTGCTGGTGTTACTCTGTTACAATTACACTCTATTCTCAAACACTATGAGATGTGTGCCTTAAAAACACTGTGATGACATAATTGCTAAACTGAAGTTTTGAAGGTATGGTCACTTGGCCACAAATACAAATAAGATACGATGAAAAAACATTACTGAGGGCAGAAAGCAGTTTGGTTTTACCTACACACTGCTTTTAAGACTACCAATCCCAAGAAATGGGTGAGTAGGTTTTTGGATAGGTTGTTTCTCCAAAAAATACTTCTTTCCTTCCAGGACAGCTACCTGGATGAACTTCTATCCAACAGCTTCCAATACTCTTCCAAAAAGAATTCCTCATGGTTTACTTCTGCCATCTCTGCTTCTCCAGTAACACTAATAGGAACAATGGCTATTTTTGTCCAATATACTGATGAAAACACTTCAGAGTTATTTTGACAGATCAAAAGGCAATGGCTGCCAGCCTCTCTGACAATAGCCTCAGACTGCTTATTTCACTGAAAAATACTGGCATCTGCATGCTTGAAGAAAGAGATGTGAACAGTTCAGGTAAAAAAAAAATCTCACAAATATATCACTCAAGCATGCACCTCAAATATTAGACAGTTTAAACTTAGGAATGCCCATGGATTATTCAAGGGAGAAAAATAATAATATTGTAACAACCACATTTCCCTCAGTCTTCCATTTTAATATTGATGGCATGTAAGTTAGTAAACCCTACTATGGTAGTGATTTAGAGCCAGTAGTTTTATTATTTGCCTGCACATTCCTTGTGCAATGAAGGAATACAGGTGTATGTTTTCCTTTCACAACTGTGTCCACTGCCTAGTATATTAAACAGTTTGCCATTCTTACTCATGTTGCTCAACTCTTGGTAAGATTTTTCAAAAGTTAATAGTGTCAGATTTAAAGATTACCTAACAACATTTGAAAAAGACAGACTGTAGCCCCTTTTGGTAATTATGTGCTCAATATTTACCATAGTGAAGGCTTAAAGATGGAGATACAGGTGAAGTTCAAAATTAATGCCACCAGAATGAGTGTCTTACACAAGTGATCTAGACTCTTGGTTTTGAGTCTCAATCACCAAACAAGACAAACCCTGTGAAAGAACAGTTATTTTTCAGTTCTGATGATATCCTAAACCTCAAAAAAATGCCTGTTACTTACTTGCCCTTTATCCCACAGGGCAGAAAAGTTACAAAATAAGGGCAAAACAATTGCAGTGTATTTATTTGGACTCAAATTCTAATCTATTCCAAGATGTTTGGTTTACTCTTTCTCACTTTCCTTCTCCTACTGTTCCTTAGTTACCCTAAAATCAACATATTTACACTGATAAAGCAGAAAACATGACGCTTATTGAAACAGTGATTGTGGAAATGAAAATGGGTAGACAGTCATAAAAAAAAAGAGCCAGGAAGCCATATTATATAACTGAAACTCTTCAATGCTTTGGTATTTTAAAATTATTAGGTTGCTAGCAATTAATGTAAAGCTATCTAGCAGCAAGAGTCATAATCAAGAATAACAGAATAAAAAGAACTCAAGTCTGAAAGTTAATTGAAGTAGAAATATGTTAGGGCAAGAAATGAGTAGGAAGAAAAAGAAAATTTTTTTGCACTAATCAGCTTGAGCTCACAGACAATTTGCAGAATATTTTCTGTGAGTTCAGGTTTAGTAAAGCTAGGCAATAAATTAAACTTAAGAATGTATGCGCTGTTTGTGTGGAAAATCATAAAATATTCTCAAGTCATGTCAGGTATTTATGATGTGATGCCTATCAGAAATACTCATGTCAACTCAGCCCTAAAAGTCAAACAAATTTCCAGTGTTAAATAGTGAACTATGTAAGATCAGATCACAAAACTATTGCTTGAAATGAACCTGACATCTGGGGGGAAGTGCTATGGTATTTTCAACAACATTATCCAAATACTAATAAGATTGATAAGGCTGTTCTCATAGCAATTAAAATTTTTCAAAAATGCAGATACTAAGATTTTGATTTCTTAAAAGTATGACCAATTAGAACTTCAGGAAGGAACATTAGTGAAAAAAACCAATGCTGTCGGCAACTTTATAATTGGATTGACCCCACGCTCCATTATGACAACACACTCTTGTAATTACAGTAATGTCTAAATGAGTACTAAATATTAAGGCTGTAATGAGTCATGTTGTTTTACACATGTTTTTAGCAGAGCACAATGCTAACAGCATCTGATGGCTTGGCTCTTGTTTCCTTTCCAAGAAAAGCAACCTAAAACTCCTCACAGCAACCTGTTCCTGCTTTCCTGTATGGGTCAGGAAATCAGTCCTCTGTTTCCTCTCCACATGTTGCAACAGGAAGAGCACTGCAGAGCTACTTCCTAAAGGAACTCTTCTTGCCCACCCCTTCCTTGACAGCCCTGAAAGAATTATGTGTATTATGTACGATGGGGGAAGGAGAGCCAGATTGCATGTCAGTGCAGGTCATAGTTACAATGCAGCAGATCTCAGAAAGGTGTAAGGTCTGATAAGAAGCGAGTCTTCTCTACTTGCTGTGTCAAATCACCAATAGTTTATCTAAAGGTCTGTGCCCTTGAAGCACAAAAATATATTGTTTTTAAGCATAACTGGAAATACCTTTCTATCAAGAAAAGTTGTCTGGCCATGTGACTTTACATGGTGTATGCAGTTATTTTTTCCAGTCCCAGAGATAATTAGCACAAGGGCGGTTTGCCAAGCTAAAGCTGAGAGAATATCCTTCACAGCCTTTCTGGGCATTTGTGTCCTTTTCCAATTTTTATGCTGCTGTCACTGGACTCTGGCATTTCTTACCCGATTCATTTGCTTTCTCTGGTAATCATATGCAATGAAGATATGCATGGCCAACATTTAAACAGGCTGCAGATCAATTAGTGGTCTTAAGTTTATCTGATTTTTATCAAAGAAGACAGAGCTTTGGGTCGATTGTCAGAGCCTGTGTCAAGTTGACCTTTTCAGAGATGTCTACATTGCCAGTCCCTTGGGCAACTTGTTGTCCCCTGTTAGTCTCTGAATGGCAGAAGTCTGTTCTGCTCAAGCACAAAGTATACACAGATGTCTATATTACATTCTTATAGGTTTGACAGCAACTGCATGTTGTATCTATAAACTGTCCTTTAGCAGTGACACTTCCTCAATGATGATAAGCTAATTTATGCAACTAAATCTCCTTTGTGCAGAAATGAAAGCTAATTGAGTCATTACAAAGTAATTCAGGAAGGAATACCTTGTATAAATTGGCTTACTTTATAAATCCTTCTCAAGTGGTTTTCATGCATCCTAAGTGGTGCTTAAGCAGTTTTGCTGCCATCACATACCCGGGTTAAAAAGACAGCTTTACAGAGCTATAAAAACATTATTTTAAAGCAGCAAATGGAAGAGACAAGAAAATAAAGGTAAAAAGAAAGTGCATATACAAAATAAAGAGGAAAGGTTTTAATTACCTGAAACAGTGGTAACTTCCTCCTGGCTCTCTTTGCTTGGCACTTCAGCTTTTGAGGAAAGACGTTCTTCTGCAAAACACATAACTGCAAATGAAATTCTGAAGGGACACCTCAGCTGACAGGAATTACAGCCCACAACAGCCTGAAAGACATACTCTATATTTCCAGATTGTAAGCCTTGTTTACTATTTTGCACTTATACAGAAGTTGGAACATTGTTATTTCTGTGGTTTCCGCCACCCATTCAAACACTCCAAGAGCTTTCTTTCAAAATCTCAGTTGACAACATCTGTTTCCCTTTTCACTCTGATCTGAATGTAGTAATATAGAGCTGCAGTTTGCTGATTTCCAGTCATTCCGAGACAATTAGAATGAGGGTCCTCTTCTGCTGCATACATTTCTTGCCAGAAAAGGATAAAGAGAAGGAAATCAAGGTGTGAAAAAGTATCCCCAGCCCATGCAATAACTCAGATCTACAGAGCACTATGCAACGAAGGCAGAGGACATCTTACCTTCAACACTGTCCTACAGACACAGTAGCTCAACACCTGCATAATGGGAACACAGCCACTACAGATACCATGCCCTTCCTGCTCTTGCCCACTGTGCCTGACCACCGTTTTAAGCAACCCAGACTCTATCAAATGACTTACTGCAAGTTTAGGAGACAAGAAAAGAGAAAACCTGGCAGTGATCAGCTCTAAAGTATGTTTTCTGGCTAGCAGGCTTGGGAACACTCTGAAATCCCCACAGGCAATTTCAAAAGATGTGCTCCCATACTCCCTGTCTGGCACAGACATGAAACTCTCTCATGACCAGACCCTCACTTGAGTAAATCCACACTCCACTCAGCACAGGAACACCAGATCTGCTCCTCACATTTCCCAGTACAGGAACACCAGATCTGCTCCTCACATTTCCCAGTCAACAATTCTGTTGATGACGTAAAAAAGGGGAACAAACTTTTCGCTGAATCCTGTCTTTAGGTTCATAAGGAAGTAGAAACGAATTTATCTTGGCATTTACAGTATATCAAAACTGACAAAGCTGCTGCACTGAATGAGGAAACAGTATATTGATAAACCCACTTCTCAAACAAGAATTGGACTTCTAATACATTTAAACTATCTGGCTTTGCTACTCATCACATCTTATACAGATAGTCAAGCTTCTTTTTAAGATACACATTTCAGCAACTAATTTTGATATTTTACTAATGACAGACAACAGATAAAGCACTCACAGCATTTTAAATGTTCCTCATTGTGCAACTTTTATGTAATTGCCCATTTACTTTGACAAAGAGTAAATTTTGTATCAAGACTTCAAAGGATTTTTAGCCTTGTAAAAATTTAATCTATCCACAAGACTGTTCCTGCAAACATTAAAGCAGATGTTTAAAACACAAGAGTAGACCTGTTGAAATGAGCATGCATAATTGCTGCTAACCTCTATACACAGTCCTACAAATATTACAATTACATCATAAGATTCACTCTACAAAGAGCTTTGAAATTCTGCCCTATTAAGCCAGCAATATTTTTTGCTCTCTGAATCTTGACTAGTTAAAAATCTGGTCAAGATGAATATAAACTACTTTTTAAGCCAAGGTGGGGGGAAAGAACAGGAAAAAAAAAACCCCAGCAATAGAACAGGAGAAATCTGAAGCTGCAGTACACACAAAACACTCTAAACTATGTACTGCATTCAGATGATAAAATGTATTCCCCTACTTGGCATTAACACTTTTCGCATATTTCCGAGTATGCTCATTTGTTTATTTTAAGAACTCACAACTGGAGCATAAATGGCAAAAATGCATCCTTCTGTGCTGTCCAGAGCACTAGGAGGCACTGTCATTCTGTGGGTTCCCTACCATGGTTACACCACTCACAGGGAGTAGTATCCCAGTATCAGTCACATTTTCTAGAATTGCTCCCTTTTCCCAGAAAAACCCACCTTCATCCAACACCCACTGTATTATATTATTCCTTGATTAAATAGATGTTGATATTACATGTTACTGAATGTTTGGACCTAAATCAGTTGTTGTGTTGAATGTCCTATGGATTTTAACTCTCTCACTTGCCATGGTCATCAGACTCGTTTAAACTGAGGACTGACTCCAGTAGAGGGTATCTCAACTTTAAAAGCAGCAGGAGAGGTTTGAGGAGATTTTTTCATAAGGTACAGCTGAATACATGTAGATTGCATTGTGATTTCATGGAAAAAACTTAGAATATATGTATTCTCCTGAAAAATTTATTTCCTAGAAACAAGAGTTCACCAGATCCACATCTGAAGATACGAAAATGTCTAAATCAAAGCTCTTTGAATTCCAAAAGGTGCCAAATTCAAGCAAAACCTGTTCATATTTGCATACTGGTTTGGATTTCAACCATCCCCACTTATCCCACTTTGCTTTACACTACAGAGTTATCACAGTGAGGAGAAAGTTTCATGTACAATTAGACTGGAAGAGGCATGGTCCAGCTGCTAATGGGCATTCAGTCCATGGCACCAGGCTAAAGTGACTCCATAGGAAACCTCCTCTGAAACATGCAAAACAAACATCAGGTCCTTGGCACAAACCTGTGCTTTATGAATCTGCTGCAAATGGTTCACACTGCTTGCTAATGCAATCACGCTCAGAGTGGAGCAGTTGTAGTAGGCTTGGCTTAGGGTAGTGAAAAAGAACCTGTGGTTCTTTCTCATGTTTTCTGGTATTATGGCCTGAAGCAGTAGCTATGTGCAGACGGTGTCCTTTAAACACAGCAACCTCGATTACCTCAGGAATTACAGCTGCAGTCTGATGCAACATGCATAAGTTTGTGTTGCAACATGGCACAGAGTCAAAAGATTAAAAATTAAATTAAAAAATACAGTAGAAGGGGTTTTTTTAAGATCCTGTGTATAAGGAGTCATGCATACCTTTAAAATAACCATTCCAGTTTTTCGTCTGTATATCATCTTCACACCATCGTTATCACTGCAGTGAGAAAATACTCTTTTTCACCTTCTCACTGTGTCAAAAGGAGACTAATCTACACTAATCAAACCAGTGAACTCTTCTAGAGCTGTAGATCCTAAGAACCCCTGAGATACAGATTATGTTCCATACTATGCTGATACTTAGAGACCTTAATGGCAAACAACCTACAAAATCCTTGTGG
This sequence comes from Daphoenositta chrysoptera, assembly GCA_013397915.1. Classification (NCBI taxonomy): domain Eukaryota; kingdom Metazoa; phylum Chordata; class Aves; order Passeriformes; genus Daphoenositta; species Daphoenositta chrysoptera. The sequence continues at coordinate 736,553 of VZRO01005361.1, read as the reverse complement.
CAATGCAACAAGGAACTAACTATACTTGTTAAAGGTTTTTTTTCAGTTAGTCCATGAAAGTTGTTGAAAATAATTAACTTATTCAATTTGCAGTTTGAAGAAAAAACAGAAAAATAATTAGCCAATCACAAATGATTCTACCATCCACAAAATTTAAGAAGTGAACAATGAATTCTATACTTGCTGAGGTTTTTTACATTAATGCATTAATGTCTTTTCTTCCAATTTCTTTTTCTTAAAGGGAGAAAGGAAAAACAATTGGACTACATGAGTATAAAATGGATAAGAGTTTGGCTTGAACAGTGCATTCCTCCCATGGAATGTGCTATCTCCATGATAAATATGCATACATTTAGCAGTTTCCTCTACTAACATGTTACCTAACCCATCTTTTTACATTAGGCTCTAATTTAATGCCATAATTATTTGGTATTCTATTGTCTTCTAGTTTCTGACACTTTGTCATTGCACAATACTAGTTTACACCTTGAATAATCCTAGTCTGTGAGTAAATATATTCTGTTCAATGCTTTGATTACAATAAACAAAACCAGCTCAGCTATACAGCAAAATCTACTAAACCACACAGATGGTTATAAGCTTTTCATTGTGTGGTTTCCATAGCAATCATATTGCAAATCTGGAAGCTTCTTGCAAATAAGCAGCTTGTATTTACATGCCTCTCGGCTGCAGCATGGAACACAACAACAAGTGAAGTTATTATTCCGATCACATATTGTTAGCAACATCACTAGAAGATGTTTTGATCAGTTCAGATAAAAACTACTGCAGTGAACTAATTTTTCATCTATTTCATAATGATACAAGCAATCACACACTTGTAATGCACATTCGTATCTCTTCATTTGAAATCTCACTGTAGTGTCACAAGGTTATAAGCATACAAACAAGTCTTGTAAGATAGACCCCCCACAAAAACACTTGGATTATTAAATAATCAATTACAAAAACTACACAGTGTCTTTACTATTGTACTTGGCAGAGAGGACAGACGCATGCAAAAAACCAGGTGTGTACATGAACTCTACTGACACTGAATATCACAGGTCTACATTGTTTTCCCCAAGAAAAAGTAAAAGAAATAATGGCACGTTAACACCAAACATATTACTCCTCCACGCTGCTTTTTTGCTACCATATAATGATTCTGCACAAATGCAAACAAGAACTTTCGAACCCAAATAAATGCTTACCATGGGAAACAGTCAAGACCCTTTCTCTCCCAAATTTATAATTTTACAAATTGACCCACCCCCCCCATAACAGATGGATTATTACTCTAATAAGAAACATAAATCAACCCAGCTATGTATTTTTTTTTAAATAGCAAGAAATGGTTTTTTTTAAAAACAAGAGTATTTGTTCAGAGAAACATTTAATATGTCCAGAGAAGGAGCAATAAATGCACAGAATCTAAGAACAAGATTGTTTATATAATTTGGCCAAACTGACACCTTCTGCTAGCATTTGTGGTGAGGGCTAGTGACCATCTGGGTCAAGAGAGTAAGTATTCTGTTCCTGTAAACTACTGTTTTATGCAGGGCCAGCAAATTGCCTTACCTGAGGTCAGTGCTCCCCAGCCCTGGGGATGGGGTCCTCTGCAGCATTCTAACCTGTACAGGCCTGTACACTTCACCCAAACTCTTAGTGTTTTAGCCTAAGTAGCTTGATAGAAAATCCAGTAGGCTTACTTGCCTTGGTGTGTGTATTTATAATGGCACACATAATAAATACATTTTTCATATCTGGTATCTTCTTTTAGACTCCAGATCCACCTATTATATATGAGAGAGATCTCTCTGTTTGAAGAGATCTTCAAATGCAATCAGCAAAACTCCAACTTTGATAATCCTCCAATATTCCCAAAGATCAGTCCCTTTCCCGCAGCTCCACTGGGACATGGCAGATTAATGGAAGATTTACACATGACTTCTTGACATTTCACCTTACCTTGCATTCCCATTAGCAGCCTGGTGTACTCTGTAAACAACAAAAACAGTTTGGAAAAGGCTGCAGAAGGTGCTATTGTCCACCCATGGTGTGAGTTCTTGGCAGCAGAGAGGGGGAGACAGACTCTTGTTTAATTAAAGCTCCACCTGACTGTACAATAGTGCATGGTTTGAGAATGAAAATGCCTCCACAACAGTGAGGGAAATGGGAAACAAGTTGGCTGCTAGAGAAGAGATTATAAATGTAAGAATTTCTTACCATGACAGAAGAGAGGACATTTTATTGCTACTTCTATGGGTCAGCTAGTTACCAGCCAACAGCTCAAACAATAAAGTTATATTCCTGCATGGCAAACATGAGTGTAAAAAAAACCAATTTCCACAACACAAGCAGAATGATAGAAGCAGGTCACCCAAACACAGGCTAAGCACTGGGATTGCAGACCAGATGACATAGACATATGTCACCAGAAGTTGCATCTGACTAAAGGTCATCACTGCATTCAGAAATATGATGGGAAACAGGCAATACAGAATTGTATTCCAAAAGAACATAGAAAGAGATCTCTGGGTTATGAACAACATAAAAATACATTTTAAAGAAAAATAATATGCATACTAGTTGCTTCAGTTTTAGTTGGGGAGAGGACAACCCATGCCAATTCCTAACCCAAATTTCTTCCAACACAAGTGATCCAAGTCTGATTCCAAGATGGAGGCAAAAGGTTTCATTCAAATATACCATCATCTAAACCGGATGGGACCTCCAACTAACACTTTTGCACAAGTTTTAACCAGCTCTTTGAAAATAACCATTATCTAAATTCTAAAGTGAGGTTAAATCTACACACCACTCTTCCCAACCAGTAGACAATAACAGAAGTCTGCTATTAATATGAGCAATGTCCTGACTTCTCAACGGCCTTGAATAAGTAGAACTGGCTTTACAAAGTGAGAAAGCTACAGTAACGAGATACTTTGGGAGAGATGGAACTTGTGGAAATTACACAGACTAACACCCTGCTCTAACTCAGAAAGTTAGATCACGTTTCTAGGAAACAGCATTTGGCCTCTTTTGGTACTCCCCACTAAGCTGTTCAGCAGCAGTTTAAAAGAGCCTGTGCATTTTAATAGCTCACGTATGAGACAGCTGAAGCTAATGACTTTCTAGAACAGGATTAGCTCAAATTACTCTGTTTTCTCCAGATCTTGCCAAGTCTCCAGATGTGAGGTTTCCTGTATTTTTTGAGAAATCCTGCACTTTTTTCCCCCTCAGTTGCACTCCTTGTATCTTTAAAAGGTGCTACTGTGCACTTCTGTTACTCCCAGTTGTCTAAGCAATCTGAATAACTAAACCAGCCATCTCAGCTAAAAGTGAAGCACTGCCTCCTATTGAGATGATCTTGGGAAAGTTACCTTATCATCCTTACAGAAAAGGTTAGTAGATTTTGTTGTAATTTAGCTCATGATCATTGCTGCAAGAGCAGGAGAGGAAATGACATAGGAGTACTGGAATGTCATTTAGACATTTTCTGGAGAAAAAGAACTCTCTCAAAAAATCTTCCTATGGCACCACCCAGTGAATCTTAGCATATGTAATGGTTTAACCAAAACCAAAAAGCAGATACAACATTGCTTTCCTCAGACAAGTATTTTGGAGTTACAGCATTTGCTAAACTAAAGAGTAAAGTAAACCAAAAACTTCCCAGTCCCACTAAGGACAAATAGCAAACAAACTTTACAGCTGCAATTCTCAAGTGTTGAACAGAATAATGTTGTTTGGATCATGTAACTATTGTTATGAAGAATAGTAACAGAGAGAAGTAGCAGAGAGAAATGAGTACATTTGGAGAACTGTTTGAGAGGAAAAAGGTATCTCTTTCTAAATACATTTGCAAAAAATACACCACATTTCTCCTATATTACCACACAGCCATCCACATGAACTATAGTAGCACAAAGGATTTTAAAAAATCATGTTTTTAAAAGCTGGAAGATATTTTATGGCCTCTCACTATTTTACTGGAAAAAACAAGCAACAAGTGATCACAAAAGATCTTTGGAGGAAAAACAGCTACTCTCACACAAAAAAACCCTAAGCATTGTTGGCAAGGTTATCCACAGTTGCTGCAAAGTGGATCTGCTCACTCTACGGTGCAGCCTTTTACCAGTTTTCAGGAAATCTAGGAGAATGCTTTGCTTTACTTACCTTTTCTACTTACTGAGACCTGAATATATGTTAACACCATTCCTCTTTCATTTCCTTTCCTTTCCCCAGTACCAAGTATTCCAGTACCTTTGCTTGCCTGCCTTTGCCCCATTCTGTAGTCACAGCCAATATCCTCTCCAGACCCCACAGTTTTGTACATTTGCCAAACACAGAAGTTGTTAGTATGAAAGTTGCTGTTTCCAGAGCTTCACGAAGCCCTTCAGGTTTTAAGAAAAAACTATCAAAACAGGAGGAAAAATATTCTCAGTCATCTGAACGACCGAACAAAATATATTCACTAGGACAACTGAATAATCCACAGAGGTACAGGCAATTCCCTCTTCTAGTTATGAATATATTAAGATTTCATGAACTCAGCTTCCTGCTTGGAGCTCTCCTTGCAAATAAGCAATCTTTAGTCATGTTTTGAGTGACAGCTCAATTCAACTTAGTTGGCCAGTTCCTTGCACTAGTCTTCCAAACAACAAATAATCTAAAATCTCTGATTAAAACCAAACAAAACAAAACACAATCTTTTTACACACTCTACATTCTCTCTCCTTTTTTTTTTTTTTAATAACATAGATGCAAAAGAATCAAGAGCTTGTCAATTCAAAGTTAAAGCAGGAAAAAATTGCTAGTCTGACAAAACTAGGAGGAAGAGCAGCATGTCAAATCTCAGTTACACCAACAGCATGCTTGGGGGGAAAGGAGGTAGAAAAAAGGCAAGAAAAGCAGGAGTACCTACCAGGGAAGACCATTTAGAATGCCTAATTTTGGAATATTAGAATTTACTTGACAAAATTATCTAATTATTATTAATAAAATTCAATACAAATATGCCAAAGTAGAATATGCACTGCATAGAAATAAGGGATGGGTTTTGTACTGACCTTTTTATTTCCTCATGAAGAAAGACCTGATAACAGAAATTCTTCTCAAGAGAAAAGATAAAGGTCATCACAAACAAGTTCATTGTGGATATGCACACAATGATTATAATGAAGAATAAAAGAAATTACAGAGATTCACATCCAGAAACTCATTAATTGATTTCCCATTTTCATATTCACAGACACTTCGTATTTACCAATAAAGTCACTATTTTGGAGATTTTTAGCCAGAAATCAAGTATCTTGTCTGATCCTATATGCTGAGTAAACTGGTCAGAATATATTAAACTCAGAAATCAAAAAAAAATTTGATGGGCCATCAAAGAAGGTGAAAATTTCATAAGTGACTTCAAAATCCAGCTCATTACAAACTTCCTAAGTTTTACTAGGTACTTTTTTAAATCTTACCTTTACTTTTTTGATCAAGATAGTAGATAACTTCCCCACCTCAACGGAAGCATCTTTGAAGATAAAGTTTCATGTTAATTTTCAACAAAAGCATAATTTTGGCTCCACCTTGAAAATTGTTCCTAAAGCCTCAATTTCAGCATACCTAATTGAGGCAATAGGCATCCTACCTAAATCCATACTTAAGTATTTAAAGAAAGAATAAAATATTTTATGACACTACCCTTAACAGGTCTCAACAACGTAGAGGAAAAGCTTTTGGAGTTTAATGTTTCTACATGCTCATCTAATTATTTAGCTAATTAACAAAAAATGCTCCTTTCTGTGTTCCCCCTCACCCTAATAAAAAGAAAGAGTTGCAATAATTGGACAGAATGCAAATTAGTTTCTTAAAGGGACAAAACAAAGAACAATTTTTAAGTTTATTCCATGGTTCTGTTGTAGGTTCATAGGAATCTGTGCTAGAGATTGTGGGCCTAAATACATGTGGCATGTACATAGTATATTTTTATAAATGTAATAAAGATTTATATGAATTCAGTGTAACTAAAATAAATTTGTTTTTTCTCTCAACCTGTAATAGCTCTTAGCTATGTAAATAGTTTAAGTGTTCAACATGGCATTTTATAAACCTTATTATTAAAACGTTTTGCTAAAATAAATGTGGTGGCTATTAAAATCTACATAGAAAATATAAATAGTTCCCAATGTAAATACATTTAGCAATCAAATATTCAAATAACTAATCTATCTATACTGCATAGCTCTGTACTATGGTGTTATTTGACAACTAAGTACAGAAATTATATTTCTCAAGCTTAAATTTATATGATAGAAAAAGTCTGTAAATGTCAAGTAAAGTTTCTCATAATCATTGATCAGCAGCAAGTCTTAAATTTAAAAGCCATTTCTGAAAACTACAAGTCCTTAATCGTGACAAATGGCACTTGACAAAATATTTACATACACAAAATTCATAAAGAAAGCATCTTGCTTAAACCACATAATAGCCTATAATAATCTGCAGGGTTAATGTATTCAAATTTATAGTATGATTCCTGAACTTACTCAAAAAAGGGACAAAAGACAAGGCATAGCTCACTTCAGCAAAAGGAAACAATACAGTTGTTGGCATGTTTCCACAAGCAAAGTCTGGCTCCCAGATGCTTCTCTTGTAACTCATTTAAAAACGATATAAGGCATTTTTGCTTTCCCTGTGTTGATCACTAACTGCACACCGACAAAAAAAAATTCAGCATTTTTCAACCTTTGGGTATTTTCATTAAAAGCAACAAACCCACACTAGTGCCACTTTGCACTGTTTATGGCCCAGGCCATTAAATGAAATTATATCCACTACGCTAAATCCTTTCTCCAACTAAAATGATGAAATAAAGTGAAAACATTATTGCTATGATTCACTAGTACCAGGTTAAATCAGAAATATGCAGAAAATTATAGTTGTTCTGCAGACTGTTTACATGTACCATATTTTGGATAACATTCCCATGTTAATCTCTACAAATACTATCCCATTCTTGATTCTCATACATTAGGTCCATACTGGGATCGGCCACTCTGGATGTCAGATCTTCCTAGCCCTACATGCCACAAACCACAGTGCACCTCAGAGAGAAGAGGTAGGACACTGGGATATGGCCATAGTTCATAAGCAGGAGGATTGGCATGCAGTCTTATCTCCAAAGAACCCATGGCTTCTGGAGTCCCATACTAGTAGAATTCACTCAGAGATGGTAATTCCAGATTACCCAGCTCTCAGAGACACAACACGGTCCCAGCTGTCCTGTAACAGCACTGCTTGTATGTCTGAGCTAGGCAGTTTATCCAGGAACTAGGTTTTATGACCTGTATGGAAGTTGTAACAAAATCATATCCATCTTGAACTTTTGTCTATTGAGTTATCTGAAATTGCTGTTCAACATCTGCTAATGGCAATGTGTCACTTCTTACCAAAAAATCATACAATCATTTGGGTTGGGCTGACCTCTAAGATCATACCATTCCAACACCCATGCCATGGGAAGGGACAGCTGCCACTGGATCAGGTTCCTCAAAGCTGCAAACAACCCAGCCTAACACACTTCCAGCCATGTGGGGCATCTACACCTTCTCTGGACAACCTGATCTGGTGCCTCACCATCCTCACAGCAAAGTATTTCTTCCCAGTATCTGTTCTTAATTTTTAAGGAAATAAGGTTTGAGAGAGGTATGCAAACAAGATAAATTCAGTTAGTATCTTTTGGGATAACGGAAGCACGACCCTCATGCTAGGATCCACAGGCTTTCCGGTAGATAATGCTTTGTTTTGAAAATGCAATTCCTTCCTTTAATTCCCAGTTTTATGTTAAGATTCAAGGACAGAATAATTGTTACAGCCTGCTAAGACAGAACGCTTCCACAACCCAAAGATGGAAGTACTGGAACATCTTCCTTAAGGATATTTTAGGTTCCAGAGATCCTAAACCAGTTTTCATTAAACCACAAACTCAGAGTTTTTAGGAGGAAGAAAATAAGATCTGCTAGAAAAAGTTAAGACTGAAAAAAAAAGACTGAAATAAAATATCCACTGTGACAACCGTCCGCTTTCTGGATAAGAAGACTGTCATCCTATCTTGCCACCTAACACAAAACTCACTGACTTGCCAAAAAACTTTCCTGTCTCTTCTGGCTTCTTAAGAAAAGATTCTCCCCTTTGCTGCTGAAGCTTATCTGTGTGCCTGCACCCTGCACTTCCCTGGAGCATCCCTCTCTCTACTCTAGGGCACAGCAGACTGCTGCATCCTGTGCTCTCTGTGGTCTGGAGCTGGACCCTGCTGACCGTTTTCCTTTCCTAGGAGCAACCATCCTGCTTCCTTTGAAAACTTGCACCCAGCCCAGGGAGCAGCAGCCAAGACAAGGAAACAAGCAGCCTTTTCCTATGTGACCTTCTTTATATGTGTGTAAACTAAACATGACATCTATTGCAAACACTGCAACACACAAACAAATTGGATATACATGCATACAGCCAGAAAAACTCATGAAGCTCTGGTTAATTGGTAGTATTTTGTTAGGCTAATTCCTCCATTTTGAGGAGAGTGGGAAGAAAAGTGAGTTAGCAAACTGAAAGGAAAAGACATACACAGAAGGATTTATGCTGATGCATTTCTTAAAGCTGAAAAATTCAAATCAGATATTTGTATCTACAGTAGCAGAATGATTAATTCAGCCTTTAGAGCCCACCTTGATGGGTCTTATTTGAGAATTCAGTTGTACAAATTATGGTTCTTTAATAGCTACCTTGTGGAAACCAGAAAAGTTGAGAAGCGATAGCCTGAGGCACCATATAACCTCTGGTTGCTCGTTTCTCAAAAAACTCTATCTAATAGCCTGATACGCAGTCATTCATCACAAATTCAAAAAATTAAGGTTCTTTGATCTATGTATATAGTATTTATCACATTTATACCCAAGCAGTAGAATGGGCCCAATATTTATTTCTATTTTTGTAAATATACATAATACAATTGACATTTTACTTCGAATTTGCTAAACTGCAGCAACTCCTCAAATTTATGATTAATAAACTATCTCACATAACAAGAGATTTCCCCTGAATGTTATGCATTAGGTGCATTGCACTGCTTCTTAATTAGATAAAAACAGTGCCACCACAGAAAACTTTGCTTTCAAAAGAACGTAATTTGGGTCCACAACCCATTGAAGACATGCATGCATAACAAAGCTTTGTTCACATTTAACATGAAGGCAGCTGTCAGAGACAGAGTCAACACTGAAAAAACTGACACAAATAAAATTACTTTGTGTGATTTTTTTCTTGCCAGGATGAGAAGTTTTTCTGAGACAGGATTCTATCTCTTAATAACAAACAGTTTCTGTCACAGCCTGTTCACATCAGATTGGTTTTACAAATCAATAGAGTCAAACATTGTTTAACGCTGGTACACACAAAATAGTATAAAAATTACTGACCACTACTTGCAATTCTTCTTTCAATAAGTAAATTCATTTGGATAAGCTGTGTGCTAATTAGTCTTTGAAGGAGTTCTTTAAACATAGAAAAGTATAATTAAAAATACTTCCTTTTTAGATACACCTTCTAATTACAAGCAAGTAAGTTTTAAAATGCCACTAGACAATAGCTTATTTAGTGGTGTATTTTTTGTTGGGTTTGGTTTGGTTTGGTTTTTGGTCTGGTTGGATTTTAGGGTACTTTTCTTTTAATGTCTGAAATACATAAATAAAATTCAGTATTTGCTAACCTGAGACTTTGATAAACACAGCCTTTCCAACATGAACTCCTTCAATTTGTTTTAACAGTTGACCACGACATCAGGAAGATCACTTCTATTTTCTCCACCTGTAAACTCTGAAATCTGTGAAGCCTGAAACATCTGAAAACTATGAAGTCTCTCATGCAGTTCAAAGAGAGGAGAATAAATACCTATACTTAATGGCACACACTTTCCATTTACTGTAGATACTTGTAATTCACTGCTTTGAATCTCGCGACTGACCAAATTTTCTGCAGCAGACGTATATCACGAAGAAAGAACACTTTTCTAGGAGTATTTATCAGTAGACAAACCTACCCTGAGTGAAATCAGTCAATATACCTCTCACATGCAAATCAGACTAAATATGAATACTAGTTATTATTCCACTTCTACTGGCCTCCTCACTTTTGCAAGTGTGTGTGTGATGAGAGAGCAGGGGTTGAATTGCACCATGGACAGTAGGCTTTCTGACAGCTATGGGCCACCTGTTGTTCAGAGACAGCCACTTTATATTCACCTTAAAAGAAATGCAGAAGAGCCTGTGAACCTTATTTTTCCTCACAAAGACCTGCCACTTCCCACTCAATGGACATCTTATTCTTTTCAGCTACACCAGATTGTCTTACCTCCTCTTCCATCACTGACACCCAACATCAATAGAAAGAACGGCTCCCTCTTTAGATGTAGGATTACAGTAATTGAAGATAATGCCCAAGCTCTTGTGGCAAACAAAACCTGAGGTCCAGGTATCAAGTTCCTAACCACCTTGTGGATGCAATGTCTTTAAGTATTTGCCTGGGTTCATAACTCACATCTTGTGAGCATTTAGTACTAGCTGAAAGACAACTTCAAGGTACATATAAATCCCATAAGAGTACTGCCTCAAAACCCAGAGTGACAGAATTCAGACACATCTCCATTTCATCAACACTTCTGCAATTCAACAATATCCAGTTAAAAGAGATTGTTTTTCAATAATTTCCATGTCTGACACTTAGTAGATCCCAAATCCCAGTGATCAAGACAACAAAACAACACATCTTGGACCTAAAAAACAATTCTTTCTTTATTACTCTCTGACACTAAAACATAGTTCACATCTGCTTTCACTGCTTTTGTATTACTTTAATTACTTTTGAAATACAGCAAACTGAGTAAGCTCCCTGTAGCACCCCCTTGGCCTTATTCTGGTAGTCCACCCATCAGCAAGATAGTATGTGCAAAAATACTCCATTTATACAATAATGTAATGGCTAAACAAGTGAAAAATACTTCTTAAGAACCCTGAGATTCTATTTTTGAAAAACAAAAATTGAAAAATCCTCCCTGTTTTAAAAGGAAAAAAACTCCATGCTGTCTTCTTGAATCTGAGAGATGTTTTCATGGAAATTATTCAAAAAACTTTCAGAAATTACTTTGAAAACTTTTCTTTAGTGCTGTCCTGAAAAATGCTGGTCTTTCACACAAGCCTTTTCAAATTCAATTATTCCAGACCCTACTTATACTTTGAAATCATTTACAAATTAAAAGCACTTAGAATTCTTTCTGTGGAAAAGAAAATGATAGTACATCAGCATTATATACAACTTCTGGATGAGAAGTAAAGAATTTCCTAACTACTGAAGGCAAGCAATAAACACTAGGAGGAATTTGGACCATATGCCAAGATATATAATATTTTGACGTAACAGCAATAATCGCAGGTAACATCTCAGACTTCATAATCACGTCTCTGCTGACTTAAACCTACTCCTCTGGTTTTCAATGACCAATTAACAGTTTCTTTCTTTAAGCCTACTGGTTTTAGAAACTGATTGTACAGCTGTAATGCACAACTGGGTCTGCTTGGCACCAAACACTGTATTTTGGCCCACATACCCTGACTATGCTATAGTGAAAACTCTAAAAGAAGCAGAGGTGTCCTGAAAAAGAATTTCTATTAACACAGTGCTGTGAAATCTTCAATTCTAGTGTCAAAAAGTCAATATATCTGACACTACATCTTGAGAAAACAAGTATTTGCCATGAGAGTTCGTGACTGACAGATGAAACTTACACTCAAACTCCACTACATAATCATTACTTCCTTCTTCCCAGGAAGAGGTAAATCAGAGAACATGGGGTTTTTTTCGCCCACCTTCATGCTCATGAAAAGGGTACAACATCATAAAAAAAGTTGCTTCTTCAAAACTCTAGCAGTCAAGCAAGAAGTAAGGATGAAGATGGTATTGTTATGCTGCCTTACTGCAGGAGTTTACTGTTAGAAAAAAATAAAGCATCAAAGCTGCTTAAAGAGACAACTGCAAGAAAGAAACAGAATGATCATTCTCTACCTTCATATTCAATGTCAGAAATGTTCTGAAACAACATCAATATAATTTTTTTAACTATTTAAAATGCTTTGTTTAAAATAAGTAAACTAAGTGTTTCTTTGCACAGCACACTTTTCATTGCATGAAAATTCAGACATTTCTTACCTTTTCCTCAGGTTTGCCTTAGTTACAGAGTTTCCCTACCTAAGCGTCCAACTACACTGCAAAACAGAATTATTGCCCAGAAACCTGGGCTTGACCAAATAGTTTGGCAGAGGATTGATTATAGGAATCAAAAGACAAATGCCAGGTTTCCATTCCCATCATCCTCTGCCCAGAGACTGAATCAATCCTCAAATTTAATTTACAGAAAACTAAGAATTGATGCAGTTGTACTGGCTGGAGATCACCACAGCACTGAATTTCACCGTCCTTACCTCTTTCTCACCTGAAAGTTCTCCATGTTATGGACAGGCTAAGAAGAGGTAACAAAGCCACAATGCCAGTCTTGTTTCTCATTACATTGCTTCAGGATTTCCAACCTTATCTGTTCTGTAAGGGCTCTGTAAGGGAGGGTTTTGCCTCCCTGCAGCAAATAAGCACCACCAAAATGAGAATCAAAACTTATCTTTAGAATAATTTTAACAGAAATTATACTGTATACCATGGAAAGTACTGCTACAATGCAAGTTTGTGAGGAGAAAGAGAACAAAAGAAAAAAGCCAACACAAATTTGAAAATTAAGGTAAGTATGTTAGCTTAGATTAACACCTCTTTTCTCCTATTGTGCGAGAGTGTGGTAGGACACAAACTGAGTTGAGGTTGAAGAAAGGATTAAGGTGGCAGGCAGTAGTTAGCATTGCAGTTTTGGACATGTGCTCCACACAGATGTGAAACCACAGAGGACAATACTGAAGGCCCTTAAACTGATGTCACTGAAACCTCAAGTTAATAAAAAAATTCTGTCTTCAAGGGCTGTAACAGACGGGAATAACTTTAAAGCTGGCACATGTTCCCTTTTATGACAAGGACAACTCCATTGTTTAAAACACCATTAAGCTAGAAACTCTATGCATCCACATAGCTCTACTCAGAACATAGAGTTATTTAATACTACAGTTTCAGAAGCTGTTTTATGTTACAGCTTATAACATTCAGCTGCAGACTGCAAAATTATATATAGTGTTCTAAGGTAGAAAATAAATAGCCAATTAAGAAAAATGGTCCTTTACTACAAATTTTTTTAATTTGCTAAGCCAAGTTTTCCCCCATGATTTTATTAAAAACCAAAAAGACTACAACCTAGTTTGCTTATGTCAGTATAAAGATTCATTTTCCTGAAGAATCTTCTAAGGGAAGTTTTACAAGTTGGGAATTCTTTGAAAGTTCTGATGTTTTTGACTTCAACCACATTACTGAATAACCACAGTAAAACACTGACTAATACTGAGAACCATGAAAATTACCCCTCTATGGTAAATGTGAATTTGTATGTACTATTAAAGAAGAAAGTGACTTAACAGATCAAAAGATTAAATATCCCACATGTCTTTGTACTCCTCCCAACTACCAACCTGCCAGCACACAGTACATAGTGTATACCACTGAAATCTATGCTTTAGGCTAATAGACTGTTGCCATTCTGGATACTGGTTTGAACCTTTCCAGCCTCTGCCTGGAAAATTCATCTACACTGTCTACTGTCACAAGCAGACGTAAAAAAAAATAGCTAAGCAACGAGATAGCTACAGAATAAAGCGTCAGTCCTGATTACTGCTACAGTTCTAAAAACTTCCTGATTTTTAAAACTGTGCAAAAATTTCCATATTCTTTTTTTAATCCAAAAACTCTTTATTCAAATACCAGACCAAATATTATCAACTTAAATGGCTTACTTTCCTTCTGAAATGCTGGCATAACAAACACTAGAAAATCACAGAAATGCAAAATTTTACTTACTTGAGAAAATGCAAATGATAACCAAATAAATGATAACATGGCACAATGAGCTGTGCACCTGAAATTCAGTATTTATAAAGCTAGTGGATCTGTGAAAACAGAGGATTAGAATTCTCCAACATGAATATGCTTTGAGGATAAAAACAAAGTGAAGATTAATTTCTTCTCTCTCTTCACAAGGATCTAGCATATTTGCCTTCAGCATTCCAGAACTTAGCATAGCTTTGCAGCTGTACAAATAATTTTTTTCTGTTTTCTTAACAGGCGTTTCAAATTTCTTATTTGTTCTGTATCATTATGCCAGGTAACAGCAGGGATAATGATGCTCCACCCTTTGACCATGAAAGGAAGAAAGCATAATTCACTTACCTGGGAAAATAGAAAGGACAGCCAACTGTAATTAAATGCAACCAATCAGGCCTAATTAAAGGATACGAGACTAAACTGGAGTGTACTCTTTCACCATCAAGTTTAGATGAACAGCTATACAAGAAACAAATAAGGCCTACTCCTGTGAGCTTTGTCAGCTAGCATTTCATCTAACACACTTCAATATGATACAGATTAGGAAGAAAAGGACTGCTCTAAGGCATCAGAGCTGTAAGTCTGTAATTCCATTTAAGTATATGATTATTAAAGCACATTTATAGAAGATAAAAAGACTAAATAATCACCTAAAATCTATTGCAAACTTATGCTTTATTTTTACTTATTTATGTCAGCACATCAGAGTCAAAACTACAAGCTCCACTGTAAAAGGTAAAATGGTCTTTCCCGAAAAGTTGACAATTCAAATAGATGAGATGGAAAGAGCATGAGATAAAGGAAGATAATCCCTACTTGATAACATGAAAATGATGCACACTCCAAGATCATGGGGAAATAAATTAATTTAACTAAAAACTGAAACTAAATTTCTTGAACTACCCCTTCTTTGTGATGTTGTTACATTTCAGGTTTATTAGCCACATTAGGAGATAACAGCTCCTGGAAAGCTGTCATAAAAATGGGATGTAAGTGAAAATACTCTAAATTCCTGCAGAATCACACCAAGGCAGCAATTCTCTGCAGACAGAGCTCAAAGCAAAGAACTGAAAGTCTGTATTAACCAGTGTCCTTCTCCCAATATTTTATGCATTACTTCTCCAGATCTACTTACTATCTGACATTCAAATGAACGGGTAAGGTAAGTGAAGCTCAGAAAAAGAGTAATTTATCCCAGGATATATGTAGAGCTTCTTTAACAAAAGCATAAGCAAGCATACAAGACCAGTATGTTCTTACAGTTTCTGTAAGAACCTCAGCGTCTAAAAAGCAGTGTAATAAGATTTGGCTGTATCTTGTAGCTGTAAGATTAAGCCTGTTAATGTAGTTTTTATATTCACTGTAGAGAGTTTTTCAGCATGCATCACACACTGCATGTCATTTAAGAAGAACATGCATTCTGTGTTGAAGTAGTCTAGGTACAATTCAAAGACACAGAACAACAGAAAAAACAGCTCTTAAAGAGATATAATTTTATATCTTATGATTTTATATCTTGTAATTTTATGATATTCATTTTCACGTTCACTGGTTTTTTTCTCCCTTTATTCACTGAAATGACCTTAAACTGAAAATCAAGACAAAGTGTAAAATGTTATTTTCTCCAATGGTCAGAATATTCTACCTAATAGATACAGAAAGTTAGTCAGTATCACATGACACAACTAATTTTTCCTCTCAAATTATTGCTGATAATTGCACTGCTCCAAACACCAAGGGATATAGAACTCTATTCCATACAAAGTGATTATTAATTGTCATATCACTTTAAAGTATCATTTGTTAAGTAATGATAACTGAAAATTTGATTTTTTTCATAGCTTCTTAAAATTTAATAAAGAACAGCCACCTTTCTCCTGGTACTTGAATGTCTATTATCAAGAACTTTTGCCAAGCTCCTTTTTCTTTTATTTTGTCATCTGACAGATACATTTGGACATTTAGAGTCATAATCATGCAACCACATTGGAAAGTCCACAGTAAAAAGTTTCTGTATAAGTACAGCAATGCTGGAAAACATGGAACAGAACAGTGTCAATACTCACATTGCTTTCTTTGCAGTACATTTCCAGAGTCTTTTCAAACAAACACATTGCTTTCTTGCAGGATTATAATACCATGTGTTAGGCAGAAGCTGATAACGTTTGGAATGATAGAGAACTTCTGCTTAATACAAATACCAAAATGAATAAAGAAAAAAATAATGGGCAAGTTTCTGGAAAAAGCTGTAAGGCTTTCCAATTTTCTAATTAAAAAAAATCGCATACCAGAAAATGTTAATGAGCCGAGAGTCCCCTGAGTTCACTTTTACACATTCTGTGCTATTTTGATGCCCCTGCTAAAGAAAACTTAAGTGTTCTTACTCAGAACTGAACACATTCTTTTTTCAATGTCATAGCAAAATCTGAAGTCCAAACATATCTTATTTGTCATGTTACTTTACTCACTTACTCTAAACCACTCAGAGTTATCAAACTAGAAGTAGAGAAGAAAAAATGATCACCAGTCACAAAGTAAGAAAGAATTCAACAATACCTTTAACTTCTTCATAAATGCTATCATCTATCGGTTCACTGTTCACTTGTCCAACATCATCATATTCCTCTTCCTCCTCAGGAATAGTATTAGATCCCGTATCTGTGTAACAACAGTTTAAAAAGTTAACATTTAGTGGAAAAGAATGCCTAAGCAGAAATTTATGCAAAATGAAAATACAATTCTTTTATGACCTGCTCCTTCCAGTACACTGTTTTGGTTTTTTTTACACTGTTTGAGGGATAAGAGTTTACATGAAGGAGCTTGTATAAGGGAGAGCTTCCAAGCTAAAATGAAAGCTTTTCAAGTTAATTTTCAAGCTTTTTCCAGGAGAAAAGCAAAAATCTTGAAAAAAAGAGAAAAGTCATATAAAAGCTGTAACACAATTGAAAACTAGGACTTGCTACTCAAAACTTGGACATGTGGGAATACTACATGTACTAACATAATAAATAAATGGATAAGTAAACGGACAGAACTACCATCACTAAGTAGTATTGGCAATAAAGGTGACTGCTCTACTGGCTGGCTTACCTTGAATTACAAATTTGATTTGCTGGACCCATTCCTCTGCTTCTTTGGGAGTGGCAGCTGTAAACTATTAAATGTTTATTAATAACTACTAGCAGTAATGACACAAACACAACTACAATTTCATTAGCAATAAAAAAGAGGGACTGTAACATTCCCGTCACTTCCTCAAGAAACCATTAGCAATTCTTTTCATGTCTTCTGGTACTTTTCTTGCAAGGATGCTTCTTATAATGTACAGCTAATTTTGACAAATTTACGTAATTGCAGGAGAGGATGATGGATTTGAAACTCTGATCAGCAGCTGGCAGCTGTGCAGAAAAAAGCTGCTTCTCTTCATCAATGTCAAAGCCAGAACTGATGAACAAAATTTGCCCTTGACAATTAGAAGACACCCATGAATTTCTTTAGACTGCTGGGTACAGTTTTCTTAAAAATGTTCTTGTCAGACTCCAACACACTACCTGACAGCTTAATTAACTGGCTTTCAACTGCAATCTCAGATATTTAAAACTTATTAAACTTACATTCCATATTGATGTCTGGCTGATAGATCTCTGAATTGCACAGCTGATATGTGCCTTTTAGTAGGTTTTCCTTGAAAAGCCATGACCAATACAATATGTATTTAACACTGATACATATTTTAACTTTTTTTTACTGTTTAATTCATCCAAGAAATCACACAGACACACTATACAATAGATATTAAAATGCTAATATTGAAATGACCAACAGATAAAGATGATAGATTTCCTTGCTCTTGACCAAAAAGATAATACCTGACCATGTACATACATACATTTAATCAGATCTTTTTTTCCTAATATATGAATATACAATATAAGCAAGCAAGGGTTTCCTTTTTTCATTAAGATGTCAGCGACAGTTGTTTCACTGAAATGTTAATTCAGTAACTGGAATTGTAACAGCTTTATCAATTAAATTTCAAGTCAACATAAAGAAGTCCAACCTGATAAATGCGCTTATCTGGAGCAGAGATTTCAAAACAGCAATCTTTCTTTGCATCCTTCCGAAGGCTATTATTCATTCTGATGGTGTAGCCCTCTAAGGCAAATTCACCTTTCTGTTGTTTGTCTGTTGGAGATAAAAAACAAAGTTAGAGCTTCATTTACAATCGTGAATGTAAGTGGCTCAGCAGGTTATCATTTATTCAAATTTTGTTTTCTATTTCATTAATTTTCCAAAGAACAGGGAGGTTTTTAGCAAGATGATTAAGTGATGCTTCTGGAGATAAAGCTTTTTTTTTAAGGAAAGATGTACCCAAAAGTACATTTTTCTGTAGGATGCCTAAGGAATTCCACAGGGGGATGTTTGCAGATGGTGGTCTTATTTAGTAAGAAGTGCATGTTATGACACTTGTATCTAGGGAAAGCCAAGAACTGGAACTTGCAAGACACGTTTCCTATAAATCAGTGTCTCATTCAGGTTCAGTAAACCAATGGGAAAACCTGTCTAGCGCAGAACTTGCTGAGCTCCCTCCTAAACTAACCACTTCACTCAAAAAATAAACTTCAAGCTCCTTTTTAAGCAATTGGAAAAGCTGCTTTTCACATCCTCCCACCCACTCCCAGATGTGCCTCCTTTCAACATGGCAAAAATACAGAATAAATTTTGTTATAAATTCAGGTGTGTGCGTTTGTGTTCATTCCAAAAGCATTTCTCTCAAAACAGCAAATGTTTAATTAGCTAATAAAAGTACTGAGCCCTACCACAGTTTATTATGTACAGCCATGTGGCTGTTTTAAAGACAATTCTACTTTTCAAAGGTTCTGGTTTATAAAAGTATCACTTACAACAGATCTGACATTAAATACACTGCATATTGTGCAAGCAGCACCTGTGCACTCCTTTCGAGCCCTTCAGACCAAATTCTGCATCGGGTTTTATGTGCTCTGGCACATTTTGGAGAATATTAAAAACAAACCAAAAATGTAAAAGTAATTAAGTTTTGCAATTTCTGCAGATCACAGTGCAGCGTTCAAGTGAAGACTGGCATCACCGTTCACATTTTGCACAGGCAAACAAAGAACAAAGTGCAGTTGCATTTCAAAAAAATGCCATTTAGTTAAGTGGGGGTTTTTTACACAGAAGAGAAAAGCATTAATTAACAATAAGCAGCAGGCACAGCAGCAAAACTACTTTAAGTATTGCTGAATAGAACTTAGGTGCAAATTGAGCATTCATTGCTTATGCTTGTCAACAAAAGGAGAAAACTTCTACAGTGGATAAAATACGAAAACTATCGTTTTCAAAACATTTTTGTCATATTTCTGGAAATTTAATAGTGAAGAAAATCTGTTTCCACTCCTGAGAGGGTAAAAGTTGGCTTACACAGAAATGTGAACATAAATGGACATAAGGGCAGTCACCAGTCAAATATTCTTGCTAGTAATCTTACATGCACATAGACACATATTCTCTGTCCTTCCACCTTTTTATGAACTCTCACCCAGGGCAAGTAAATACCCAATAACACAATTATATGAGAAAATCTATGGCACTATTGTATTTTCAGTTCTAGTCACTTCCCCCACAGTAAGTTTTATTCTGTCTTAAATAAGTACTAATAATACAGTACCAATATTTTATATTTGCTCAATCCTCCACCCCTATTTCAAACAGCACACACATGCAAAATTCATGAAATCACACCAAGGCAGATATTAGAAATAATAACTTGTAATAGGTTAACTAGGTCCCTTTCAATGAAATTCATTTCTGCCAAGGAATGTTATTGCTCCCTCACTTGTGACCTCAGGGAGAAGATGAAGTGAAACACATTAATTTCTCACTCTCCCATGCTGGAGGTTTATCAAAACCCTAGAAGATAGGAGCACGCAGGGAGAATAAACAAACACCAGGTTCAAAAGGTAAAAACATTTTGTCAAGATAAAAATGAGGCAAGTATTCAAATTTACTCTCTTGGATTATTTCTGAGACTGCTTCTCTGTGACATGGATGATCACTTTTATGGTAATACACTTTTACAAAGCTAATCTGGAATGATCTCTGCACTGGTACTCGTTCCTTCAAAGAACTTTGCAGTTAAACCACAAAGATGCTGTACTTTGGAAGGGGATGGTGCACGGCACCCATATCCCACCGGATTGTTTTTCTATTTATATGTTTTTTGTCTTATTTCTCTGAACACATTATTTCAATGCTAATGAAAATTACCTGTACGCACCACCGAATATATATATATGTATATATATATATATATATCAATCCTTTGCTATTCTATTCTTTCACTGACCATTCTAGAAATAGACTAGACTTAGCCTTGCTACTTTTATTTCCAACTGTCTTAGCAGCAACCTCTGATTAAAGTGCAGTGTGGCATCATGCATATACCTCAAATGTTGAAAATGAGGAAATTCTAAGACAATGAGGTACTTCACAGCCCTGACTCAGAACCTGTTAAAGTTGAGAGAAAGACTCAGTATGCATTCACATGCCCTGTGGCAGCGAGCCAGAGATAAGGCCTAGTATGTCCTGAGAAATGTCTCCACAAATACAGAATGGCAGAATACAGGTCAGCTATAGCTCAGCTGCCTGCTCTGATGGTGACAAACAACGGAGGTCTACAAATCCCATTTGCTCTTGCAGAATACACCTTTTCAGTTAGGACTGGAGACCAACCCCATCACCTGATCACCACAGGGCAAACCATGACCCACAGTAGCTGCTTGGCCAGGCAGAGTAGTCAGGTGCAGGCTTGAAGGCAGAGCCATCCTGGGATCATCAGACTCAACAATCACCTCGACTTCACTGATCAGCACAGGCTTGCAGCTAAGTGAGTTTGGACAGACCTGGGCTTTTGGTTTCAAGATGCCCTGTGAAGTTAGGGCCACAGTGACTCCTGTGAACTTTCACATCCAGAGTTAAATTGTTTATATCAGAAATATTTTCTGGAGATTGTGCTTTACGGAGAATTAAACAGTTTCTGATATTTAAAAGCTTTGAAGACTTAAAGATTTTACTTGGAGACTGAAAATTAGATGTTGTTAGTCTTTATAGCAGGAGTCTTAGCAGTAGCTTCAAGAAGCAAATACATTGCAGATCTTTAAGTTTCATTTTGAACCCCCAAATCAGAGCCAGAGTTTGCTTAGGCAGGAATACAACAGCCTATTTAGGAAGAACTAGGGGGACATATGCTGACGGAACACACTTCTCTGAGGAACGATAACATTTTTGCTGTCTATTATTTTCTCAAGATAGAGCTTTGCAATTCAACAACAGGAAACCCTTATGTTGTCCCAGAAAAACATAAAACAGAAATGCAAAAAGGGTAATACCAGTCTTGTAAAAACAAAAAGGATTGTGAACATCATCAAGCATAAGTTGTTCCACAATGAAGCCAAATCTCATTTCAGCATAAGCTGTCCTTTGCTCTCATCTGTTTATACTCCTCTCTCCCCTTCTTCCCATGTCAGGCACATAACAGAAAAATAAATCTGGGTCTTTGTAGATAATTTTGCAATAGGAGTTTAAAATCATAAAGAAGTAGAATAGTAGAGGGGAGAGTCAGGCACTAAGTATTAAAAAAAAAAAAACCACAAAAAACCAAAGCTAGTACACAGATATTTGAGAGAAATAAATATGGGGGGGAGCTATATTTAAAATAGAAAAATTCAGATCTGAGTAAAATTTGAAAGCCTTTAAACATTTCTCTTACATATAAACTTCATTCATCCTAAAAAGAGTTAAATGTTGTTAACAGAAACAGGGCCAATATTATATTGGGTAAAGAGAGTCTCAGGGGAAGCAGAGAAAAAGCGTTTTGAAGTAACCTTGCGTAACTAAGTCCATGGGAACATTTAAAACAAAGAAGGGTAAACCTTCAATGAGATCTTGAAATTACTGGGTTGTAAATTTGAGGCCTAAGGCAATGTGCTCATATTATTAGCACATGTAAAAAGAATTAGTGCATTCTGAAGAACAGAGAGGATTTGGATGGTAGAAAGGAAAGAAGTTGCGGAGAAAGACATAAGGAACAAAGGCAAACAGAGAGATTTCAGAGAGTGATAAAGTATTTATAGATACTATTAGAATCTATAATTTAACTTTCTTCATCTTGAAATTAGGAGCCTGTAAGATTTTACAGTTTACATGGCTTCATGCTAAATGTAGTTTCCCATACTTTTCCATGTGCAGGATGTCTGCTATCTAAAAATAGTTCAGTGTAAGTATCTCCAAAATGGTAATTCCTTTTCCAGCTTTTGGAACAGTCTTTTCCAAATGCATACACAAAATTTCTTCCCTTTTAGACAGAAGATCTGAGATGTCATCAACCTTTTTTTCTTCTTCTTCTTTCCTTTAATCTAGTCCTCTGAGAAATTGAAATTGTAAAATAATTAAGAAATTGAAGCAATGATTTAGGGCACTGAATTGTTTATATTCAGTTTGCTTATCCCCAGTAGTTATTTTTTAAATAACGTATTATTAACAGCAAGTGTGACTCTTGAGGTCTGAATTTAACATTCTCATAGCAGAAGATCCAGTACACATTAGATAGATGCCTTTGATTGCCATCACCCTGCTACAACAAAGTCCTGTTGAGCATCCACAATTCCCTTTTCTGCCCAAACAGAAGTAGTTCACCACTGGCTTGGTCATCACTATCTTATTATTCAGAGAAATCCAAAATTATCATGTCCATGTTAAAACTAAAGAAATTGAAAAAAAAAAATAAACTCAGACTTTTCTAAAAGCCTCTTAATTATACCCCTCTTTAACATCATATTACTTGCGGGCAGACAGATACCATTTTCAAGTTATAAAAATGAAAATAAATTTTTAGTGCCCATTAGCAGGGGAAAAATTACCATAATGTTATCAATTACTGTCTTGCTAAACATTTAGCTGATCTGTCCAGTTTGCTGAGACAGAAGGGCATATAATATTGTGGCCTAGTGAGAAAGAAGTAATGAAGCCATTAATTCAATCATTTATAAAGCAACAAATTAACTTTCCTTCTTCACATGCACTTTGAGGTCTGAAAGGTTATCCATACCATCTTGGTGTCTGAGGACACAGGAACAGCCAGAGATCATATAGAAAAATGATAGGAAACCAGGGTACTCAATTCAGGGTGCAACTGCATGGAAGAAAAGAAAAGAGAGAACTATAAAAGATTTATGGAAGAAAAAACTATGAAAAGGAGGACCAGGCAAGCTTCTCAAAATCCCACCCAGCTCTGACATTTGAACACACTCCTCTGCAATGTTGTGGGCCACGTGCTGGTAACTGATACCACAGCACAGGCATAAATACACACGTGCTTCCCGCAATACCTATTTCTGATGTGTCATTAGCTCAAACCTCTAAGCCTTGGTTCTCCATCTACTCCATTTATCAGTGATCAAGGGAAAAAATGTAGGTGATTCACTCAGACCTGTCTATATTGTAGGGATAAATTACATTATTTCACTACCCAATGCTATACTAAATGCAGGAGAAAATAGAAGACAAAACAGGGGAAAAAGACACCAGCCTGAAGGCATCACAACTGTGGAAAGGATGCTTGTAGTCTTTTAGGTGAACACATACACATACACAAACACAGCCATTTACTATATTTCACAGGCTTTATCTTGCACTATATACTTCTGGACTAGGCCTCACATTTTTCATCATTCAGCTTGGAGTAAATGATTCTGAAATTCTTCCTTATATGTTTGTGAGCTTTATACACCTCCACACTTCTTGCTTTCTCAATGCAAAAAGGAGAAAGTTAGAAGAATTAAAACTGTTTTGGAAATTTGAACTCTATACAAATAATAAAGCATCCTATAGCCTCATGTTTACCACTCTGTTACATTTCCAGTGACACTTAAGGGTGAAATTCAAACTCGGGCCAACAAAAGACACATCACAGCAAACACAAAATAGCTTTCACAGATTATTCACCTATGCGTCTGGTTTTAAAAACAGACACAATTCAAAACAAGCCAAGATGGACATCGAAATCCCTGCTGCCTCTCAGCAACACAACCCCCAACACAGAGGCACTAGCAGCCCTTACCCATTTAAAGTGAGGCAGGCAGCAGAACTGAGTATGTATGGATTCCTTGTCACTTTGAAACCAGGTTCACAGTTTGCACAAAGCCACCAAACACACAATTCAGTGCTGTTCTACAGTTTGTAAGAACATACACTGAATTTCTACATGGTCCAAATTATCAAGGGTCACAGTAAAAGAAGGCCCCCAGCACAACAGCGTACTACAGCAGGTACCACTGCTGGCCACCACAGCGGGAGTGAAAACAGTTCCAGGGAGTAAATGCCAGACCTGCTCAGGATTGCCTCATTGCACACCTCATCCATGCTGACAACCTGCAGCTGAACAGCATGATAAACTGCAGCACAAACGTTCACAACCATTAGGATGACAGCTCACTTTTAACAGCATGCTAGTCTGCCAGGGCTGGTGAACAGTTTCTGCACAATGACGGTGAGCTGCTTCTGCACTGAACAGGCACGTTCATGTACGACAGCATCACAGGCCTGGAGAAAGTACCTCTCACCAGTCTAGAAAAAACTTTTTTTATTCAAAGGCAAGTCCAGGAGCAACTTAGTTATCCCATATTACAAGATTAAGTCACTACACCAACTAGTTTTTCTGCACTACAAGCACCAATCCAGTGGAGGTAGGGCAGAAATTCATGCATCTGATTTGTTTGCTTCCTCCATGAATTACTGTGGTGTCCAACCATACCATGCTCTCTACAACTATATGAAAGGAGGTTGTAGTTAGGTGGGGGTCAGTCTATTCTTCCAAGTAACAAGAGATAGGACAAGAAGAAATAGCCTCAAGTTGTGCCAGGGAAGGTTCAGATTGGATATTAGGAATTTTTTTTTCACTGAAAGGGTTGTCAAGTACTGGAACAGGCTGCACAGGGAAGTAGTGGAGTCACCATCCCTGGAGGTATTTACTAGACATGTAAATGTGGCACTTAGGACAGGGTTTAGTGGTGGCCTTGTCAGTGCTGCGTTAACAGCTAGACTCGATGATCTTAGAGGATTTTTCCAACCTAAGTGATTCTATGATTCAATACATAGATTGAATACATACATACAATATGATTCCAGTGGACCATGTACCTCTCCCACTAATAATCATTAGGTTTTGCTTAGGAGGACCTTCCCCAAACAATCTGCAGTCTACAAAAGCTGTAAATGCACTAGCCAAAAAAGCCATCTATAGATTCATAAACGAAAGAGATCCCACAAAATATCCCAGTCAATTCCTAATATGACACCAACATTCTGAGTGCTAGGGAATGTATTTCCATGTATCTTAACTTTCAACACAGGTATTAAAAATTGCAACACAGACTTGATACTCAGGTTGTTGCAAAAGAAGAAAAAAAAAAGGACAAAGACTAGGTGGACAACATGCCTGCCTTAATACAAAGGCATTTATGCTAGAAAGCATAAACAATCATTAGCATAGCCACAAGGAAAAGAATGTAAAAAGAAAAATCAAAGCTTTTTCTTCTAAAAAACTAGCAGACAAAAATACAAAGATTTTGTAAGCAAGAACAATCATTATGAACTAGCAGTATATTCTGAAAAAAAAGCGCCACTTTTAAAGTATCAGGTAATGTATAACTATATATATAAAAATAAACAGCACATGATCATTTTCCAGAGAAAGAAATCAATCAGTACTGACAAATCAGTATTATGCCACATTTCCAAATTTTTGAATAAAGATTTTTCATGTTTGTGAAGCTTCATCAACCTGTAAATCCCAAGGAAAGAGTATAGGAGAAAAGGGCACATTTAGCAGATATACTAGCAAAACTCTGAAAACAGGACATGATGGGAAATCAGCAAAATAAAAACCAGACATAAGATTAGACTCTTTATTTCTTGTGTTTTTAAAGAGAGAATGATCTTAAATGAGGAATGAAACAAACTGGAACAAATTATATTAGTCTTTGAATAAAAAACCCACACATAATAACTACCTGCAGTAATCTCAAAAATAAAAATTAAAAAAAAAAAAAAAAAACCCAAAAAAACCACTTCAAGGGAAAGTTTGCCCTGGTTTTTTTTTTTTTCTTTGGTAGGGGAGGGGGGAATTGGAGGTAGGAAGACATTATTGTATTTTTAAAATTTACTTAGATATACTTATGTATGATTTCGTTTACCCTTAAACATCAAACATACATGACATACCATTTAAATATGTTTTATTTGACTGTCAATTTTAAAAATTCAAATTAATATCACAACATTTGTGTGAGATTCTTTCCAAGCTGACCATTTGAAGTTAGAAGTCACCTTCAGAAGTTTGCTTTAGTTTCCATGGCTGGCTTTATTTAAATACATTACTTAATTTCTAGCTTTTCCAGAATATAAACTATTTAAAAAGAAACAAAGAACTCCACTATGCAGCTTTTAGATTAATATTTTCCTGGATAGAACCATCTCTAAGGAACTTGGACGGTGTAATTACTATAGGATGTTTTCAAATTAATATCTTGTTTGGAGAGAAACAACATTTTCTATCTAGTAAAACAATTGAGTACCAGCATACTATCAAATTGAACAGCCAGCTGTTATTGGCAAACAAAGCAGTTTTACAAGAAACTTAATTTATTTTTTTTTCTTCAGTTTCCCTGCTTTAGAAAACATGTATACCATTTACAGTTTCTGAGGAATATTTACACATTTTAAAAATTCACAGCACTGTCCAAGAATAGTTTAAAAGAAATGAACTTTTTTTTGAAAGTTTCATTCCATTTCTTAAAATTACCTTTGATCCACTGTTTCCAACTCCACTAAAATTTTCATATTCTTTTGTGCATTAAAACATCATTTCTATAATACTTGTTTTAAGTACCTTTGTCACTTCCATAGTAATAGAAGACCGTCTTGCTGATGGCACACCAACGCTTCTGCCATTCAAAGCCAAGAAAACTGTGGTCTGAAATTAATGCAATATGTGTTATATCAGTTTATGCCATTATTGAACAAAAACGTGCTACTTCTTTTCAAGGGTGAAGGAAGAGGGAGGAGGAGCCAGGAAAAGACACTAAAGAAAGGAAACTACAGAAATGCACGGCACTGAGAAGGAAATTAGAAATAAAAATTGGTGGTAAGAAAACAAATAGGAATTTGAAATCACATAAAGAGGGAAGTCATGTGTAACATTAAATATAAGGAAATAATGAACAACTTCCTAAATATTTCCTAGAGTTATTGCAGCATTAAGTGGGTATTAAAGTGACAATATAAGATTTATTGAATCAAGGTAAATATTGACTGAACCAAAGCTGAGATCAATATTTGCCCTCTTGAAGGAAAATAAATCTTGATGCTCACTGAAACATGAAGTCAACATATGGTACTTGTACATACGTTCCTAATGTTTTCTTCAAAAATATCTGAAAGTCTCTGAATTATGGCTGACTGGACTTTCACAGCATGATTTTCTAAGTCAATAAAGAAATAGGATTTTCTTTTAATACTATAGGAGCAATTATGCGCTATGTTTTTTTTGCATAATAATGCTTCAACATTTCAGCTTCTACTAATTTTATTTATCACTCCTGTATAAAGTTGTTCATGTGTATAACATCAAATACAGACATACACACTTCCCAGACATGAAAGATGCACTAGCTTTTACAAATGTACCTAAGACTTACCTTTTCTACGTTTTTCCAGGTATCCAGCCTTCAGAACAAACTGCAGATCCTGAGCTGCAACAGGAGGAAACTGATTCCCTGAAAGAAAAACAAATACTGTAAAGCACTGCTTTTCAAGAAAACTGCTATAGGAGCATTAATAAAATTATGGATTTTACACTCTCAATATGCAGGAGCTACTGAAAAAAATAATTCTAGTAACTATTAAGTCAGATTATTTTAAGTAAATGAAACGTCTGCCTATCAATGTCAGAGCTTGTTGCTGTTGTCTCACCACTTGAGTAAGGAAAAATACAGCTGCATAACAGGCCCTTGCAAGTCTCAGAAGGAAAAATACGTAATTAAACCAAATACAGCAACTGTTTCAAACATGGTCTGGAAAGCAAATTGGATAATGAAAGCACTAAGTTTTCAAATGTGCAAACAAAATCAAGAATCACAATTGAACACAATTAAATCAGAAATGTGGTCTTCGATACCAGCTT
The DNA here is from genome assembly GCA_013397915.1 of Daphoenositta chrysoptera. Classification (NCBI taxonomy): domain Eukaryota; kingdom Metazoa; phylum Chordata; class Aves; order Passeriformes; genus Daphoenositta; species Daphoenositta chrysoptera. The sequence goes on along the minus strand of VZRO01005361.1, from coordinate 708,220 downwards.
CATACACAAATATCTTGAAACAACATACAAGGTGAAGACCCTCTATTACACATCTACAAAAAAAAGAAACCAGATGAAGAGACAATAAAAGGTGCTGCCTGTTGCTGACAGATACTGCCTATGCAGCATCATATTTGCAATATGACACAAAACTACTGCCTATAGGATCTGTAAGGTGATAATGGATAAACCAAAGATATTGTACAAAGGTCTCCAAAACTGTTGACCTACTAATTTTAGACACATTGTACAATATGTCTGCATCTGCAAAATGGTGAGTATAGCTCACTGTATTTTTTCCATTTTCTCAACTGCTAATTCATAGAAGTGTAAGACTCACCAGTCAACCCTACCTCATCTTAACATACAACTATAAATGTTAAAAATTGTGTCTACCATCTTACAACCTTTTCCTCCTAAAACAACAGAATGATGATTTAACTCCTAGTATTATGAACATGTTAGATGTGTCTAATATTTAATATGAATTTAAATACCATACTGCTTACCCCAAGCAAAAAAAGTAGAACAAAAGGTACTCCTGTGCTGCTGGGTTTTTTAAGTGCATGTATACAACACAGTGAAGTTCCTGCTACTTATTATCATCAAATATCATAAGAATCACTGTAGGTAGGTGGGAAGTTTACAAGGCAGCAATTATTCATCAGAATATATGTAATCTCATTACGTTCTATCAATATAAACATACAGAAAAGGACTGGTATTAGCAGACAAATTCTGTGCTAAAAACACCACTTTAAATTATGTAGTGAGTGAAAGATCAATGGTCTGACCTTGAACCAAGCACTGTCTCTGGAAGGTGATGTCAATTTCCTGGGTTTTTAGGTTGTTCCTTAAAATAGATTTTTTTAAATGCAGTGTTCACAAATGAGTTGCTTTACAGTAGTCTTATTTAAATACAGTTGTGACAGGAAAAAGATGAGAAAGAGATAGGAACATGCAGAGAATGCTATTTTTTAAAGCAAAAATACTCAAAAATAAAATACTCAAAAGACATTCCTTAAATAATACAACCGGCTCTTTAGACTGCACAATATTTTGTTGGATACTAAAAGACAGTAGATAGAACTTTACTTACATTGATACTTCCACTTTATTTTTTTAATTAATATTACTTTTTCAAGATTAGGAGTACACTAATTTATATTTTAGCTTCTATGGAATTCTGACTATTGTGTTAAAGATACAAGAGCACAATGAACATGCATTTTTAAGTGATGCAGCTGTCCTCCCTTTGCTTGGTAAAATGCAACCATTGCCCAACATTAAATGGGAATTTAACACAAAGACACTTGCTGGCTGGTATTTGATATGTTTAACAGTTACTTTAAAAGGTGATGTAATGATGGTATTATGAGTGGGGGAGGTGAAGAGTTTTACAAATAGGCATCGTGTGCTGCTTTATATTGGTCATTGGGCGGCATCAGTGTGCAACACTTCCAACGCTACCTCATGCAGTAGGGCTCATCTTAGAACAGTGCAACCCCACAGATGAGGAAGACATGAAACCTAAGTAAACAAACAAACAAAAGCAGCTCACTCTTAAATTTTACAATTTAAGAATTTCAACCGCCATTTAGATATAACTTTACCCAATATTGTTTGTATCAGTTTGGGTTTTGATGAGGAAGCTTGGCCAGTGATCATTAAGTGAACAGTCAAATCAAATGGGACAACACAGTCCCAGAGAAGCACATACTCTGGGGACTCCTTAATGTTGTTATTCTGTCATCTGAACTGACTACTTCATAGAATCAAAATTCCACTCTCAATTTTGCTACTTTTGCTGAGATAAGTCAGGATAAATTTGGTGATTGTACTTTCTGAAACTACATCAGTTTTGCACAGGGCACTGAAAGCTTGCGAGGAAAAGAAGATGCGTGGGAAAAGGCAATGTTTCACTGTCTGGTGCCACTGCAGAAAGAAGTCCTCCTCCCAGCCTTAACCTGTAGAGAAGCCAGTTTCTTTTTCTATTCCTCAAAGCAACTGAGGCAGTACTTCTAAAAAACAAGCTGCAGCTGGTCAGCCCCACTGCCACTCATAATCTGTAAGTAGCTGAAGCAGAAACAGATCATATGCATGTTATTATCCTTCTGTCAGAGAAGCCTGGTAACCAAAAAATATGATAGAACTTTAGTCAAAGGGCAGTAGAAACAGACCCAATTGTAATACCCCATGACACATACAGCTGTACAAGAAAGAAAAAGCATAAATCTGTTTAAATTCCTTCTTTCATTGCCCTGTACCTTCAGAAGGAAGGGGAGGGAGAATAAGTAGTATGAAAAGCATAAAGGAAAGAGAAAGAACCATCTCCTCCCAGATTCTCATGAACCACACACAGGTGTTGTGCATATGTGGCAGGAAGAAGGCACAAACACGGATATACCCTTGTCCCAGTACTACATCAAAAACAACAGGGAGAAGAAAGAGGAGAGAGTGACATCTTCCTTACAGTTACTGACTAGATTCTGCATGGTAGACTTCTAAGTTATCTTTCTTCCATTTTTCATTCCTTTACTCTCTTGTCCACATCTCAAACAGGATTTAGAGTGAATTGCAACTGCTAGATGTGGGAGCTCCCAGCAGAAAGTGTGGAATTCACATAGTAAATTGGTTTTTGCAGTTGCTTTCAATCAGAATATTGCTTCCCTATTCATTTGAAATATATCAGGCTTGATACAAGTCTCATTTTAAAAGCACCACTAAAGCAGTGCATTGTTATAGTAAAGCAGCATTTGTTTACACCAGCAGCTGAGATCAGAGGTTCATTAGTTGACTGCAGCATGAGACTTTGAGTAAGGCAGCTCCTTCTATAAAGAACCTAAGACAGAGGAATACTGCTAAGAAGACATTACTATTTATTTTAAGTAAAGAACCATAAAGCAAATTAAGAAACATGCTTCAAATCACATACTCCTTTAGGGTTCAGAATTTCCCACGCATGCACACCCTGGGATGTCTTCTTGACAAGGATTTTCCCCTTCCCTCATGGATGCAGGTGAAATGGCCTGAATTCCAGTTATCTGTAATTTCATTGGAGATTACCCACTGTAAGGCATTAAATGTAGAGATGCAAGAAGCTTGCATCCTGGGCATGCAGATGGCACCTACTGGTGCTACCTGTCTTGGGTGTCTCAATGTCTGTTGATGAGAAACTTATGGTCAAGCCCACTACAAGACCAGAGCAAAACTTCTCTCCCAAAATGAGACCAGCTGAGATCACCATGCCTTCCTACCTACTTCCTACCCCTGTATGGTCTGTTTCCAGATACGATGAAAGGATTTAGAAATAAAGATGTTGAAGGATCGTAGTGTTCCCTTGTTGCTCCTTTGGTACACTGTAGTTTTTTAAGCCAATTTTAAACACCAAAGAGAAAAGTGGCATTGTGAGTGAGAAATGCTCTGTGGCTTGCAGCTGTGTGGGTTTATACATAGACAAAGGCACAATGATTGCTTTTCTTTACTCTTCCAGACCTAATTTGTGCCGTGTCTTCATCCTGACAGTGGTGGGCAAGCACAGAGTTGAGGATATAAAAAGGTCTCTTTTCCATTCCTGAGTTTCTACCTCACCGATAATGTCTCGAACCTTATTCTTTTGATATGAAGACCAGTTCAAACTATACAATATTTAGGGAGATGATTATCTTGCATACCCAATACATGGTATAAAATAGGGGAGGTCCATCTGCTTAACATTACAAGTTTTCTTTCATTCTTGACCACCCACTCACAGAAAGATCTCCCACAATAATTTCTCTTCCTATCCTGTTGGGAATTACTCCAATGTACTCCAAAACAAAATCTGCATGTTATGCTCCACATGCGTATTTTCAGACTGATGTGTACAAAAGCCATCAAAGACCAGATCAAAATATTTATGAGGTCTAAACCTTCATCTTAGAGAAAAGTAAATTATATGCATAATGCACTGGCCTCTTCCTCTTGGTTCTAGGCAGTCTTGTGCCAAGTGAGCAGCTGGCAGTTATTGTCATACTATTGCTGCCAGGCTAAAAATTCCTCCAGTGAAAAGAAAGTGAAATGCTCTCACTCAAGCATAAAGCCAGCTTTACCAGTCATGCTTTGACTTCAGAAAAACATTAATGTTATTAACATAGGTGTATTCATGTACAGGTTCCACTGCACAAATCCCACAAACACAGAATATCTTGTGAATCAGAAAGATCTCAAGACTACAGTTTATGGCACAACCACAGTTTTTGCACTTGGTAATCAAACAGGCAAATACCTGAATGACATAATTTTTCACCTTACTGCAACAGTGAATTTGATCCATAAAAAAAAGTTTCATCAGTGTCACTTCATAGCATGAAATTCAATCGTTGTGCCTGGAATTTTGATTTTTGGAGGACCTAAAGATGTAAGAATTTCATCCTGTATGCAAAATAAATAAAACAAAACCAGGTGGTATTATTCTGCACTATTTACCAACAGGATTTTTTTTAAACTTCTGCAATGTGGGCTTAGGGATACATAAAGCAAGGAATAATCAGAGGTCAATGCATTCTAAAGAGGTACTTAGCATGCTTATGGGAAGTTAAACAGGTGAAGTGGAGATAAGTGTAATTCAGTAACAGCTAAGTGGTTGATTACAACTTGCTTTCCTAGTAGAGGACCAGAGGTTTAACCATTATGATGTTGAAGTCATCTCGCTCAAATAAAAATAATTCACTGTTCTTGATTCCTTGTAAAAGAAAACTGACAGGAAAAAATACATTAGTTTGATTATATGGAGAAAACAGTGATTGCTATTTCTTTATCTTCTTCTAACTAAAAAAAAATATATAATTAATAATACAGTTATTAAAAATTATTTTTTCAGCTTCCTTTATATTGCATTGAAGACCCTTAGTGTCATCTGAGAATTTACTGAGGGTGCACTTGATCACCTCATCCAAATCACTGATAAAGATATTAGACAGAACTGGTCCCAGTACTGACACAACGGGATGTAACTCCATTCACCACCACCCTCTAAGCCCAGCCTGCCAGCCAGTTTTTTAGCCATTGAAGAGTTCACTGGTACAAGCCATGGGTTGCCAGCTGCTCCAGAATGTGCAGGAGACTGTCAAAAGCTTTACTGAAGTCTAAGGAGAAAATATCCACAGTCTTTCCCTCATTCCCTAGGTGGGTACCTGGTCATAAAAGGAGATCAGGTTGGTCAAGAAGCACTCGCCTTTCCCAGATCCCTGTTGCTGGGCCTGATCCCCTGGGTGTCCTGTATGTGCTGCATGATGGCGCTCAAGATAATCTGTTCCGCAGCTTTCCTCAGCACTGAGGTCAGGCTGACAGGCCTGGAGTTCTCTGGATCCTCCTTCCAGCCCTTCTTGTGAAGGTGTGGCACACTGGCCAACCTGCAGTCACCTGGAACCTCCCCACTCAGACAGGACTGACGAAAAACGATGGAGTGACTCAGAGAGCTCTTCTGTCAGCTCCTTCAGTACCCTTGGATGAATTCATCCAGCCCCATCGATTTGTGAGTGTCTAAGTGGCACAGCAGGTCTGTAACTACTTCCTCCTGGATTTCAGGGGTCTCTTCTGCCCCCTGTCCCTGTCTACCAGCTCAGAGGGCTGGTTGCCCTGAGGATATATGGTCTTTCTGTTGAAGACTGAGACAAAGAAGGCATAAAGTACCTCAGCCTTTTCCTCATCCTTGATAACAATGTTCCACCTCTGAACCTAATAAAAGATGGAGATTCTCCTTGGCCTTCTTTTTGTTGTTAACATATTTATAAAACCACTTTTTATTATCTTTCGCAGTGGTGGACAAATTAGGTTTTTGCCTTTCTAGTTTTCTCTCTACACAACCTAACAACATACTTGTACTCTTCCTGAGCTGCCTGCCTCTTCTTTCAAAGGTCATAAACTCTTTTTTTCCCAGAGTTCCAACGAAAGGTCCCTGTTCAGCCAGGCTGGTCTTCTTCCCCACCAGCTCATCTTTTGGCACACAGGGACAGCCTGCTCCTGCAGGAAATGCAGAAAATAGGTGGTTTTGTCCTCGAGCACAGAGCTCTCACGCTATCTCTCAGGCTGCAATTTGAAATTGGCAGAGATATTCTGAAAATATTTGTGTTAAAGTTGAGCAAAGAAAGAGCAATGTTTATAGCAACACAAAAAAGTTATTTTGTCTTCTTTTCCTCCCTCCTACCCCCCTTCTCATACACTTCCAAAATTCTTCATAACTCTCTGTTTCATTTTGATCTGGAAATACAGCATTTACCCATTTTTAATAGCTACTACAGAAGGATTCAATTATCTTTGAATCTGTACATAGCAATACACTGGAGTCACATCTGTTGCACAAGCACTGTGAATCTAGGCTAAAGAGGAGGTGGTTTATTTTCATATTTTCATATTTTCATATCTTCACCCTACACTTATTTTTTTTAATAAAGAGAAGATTATTGTACACCGAATTAAAAAAAAAATCCCATTTCTTAGAGTCTTCTCATAAAAGAAAATTATCAAAAGGAAAATCACGTAGAATCTCATTTGTTTCATTAACTATCTTGAATACTTTCACAGACTACTTCTGCATTTTGCAAGTGTAGAAGCCTGGTAGCTCTGAATTAGTTTAACATGCAAGAACCAAAAGATAAATATTAAAGAAAACACATTTCATTCCTGGAATAAGTGTGATGAAAATGTTTAGCTTTTGAAACATTGGTTCACAAAAAGTCAGCATTTTGGTCTTCAAAAGGCTTGTTCCAAAGGCTTCCTAGTCAATGAAGTTTTGCTCTGGAGCCATCCCTAGCATTACCCATTGTGGTCTCTAATAGTTTGCAATAATTTTCACAGAATAACTTGCCTTTATATATTCCTCTAAGAAGAGCCAGCAGTGTACTTAGAATAAAGAATAAAGATTCTTAATCTTTAATAAAGAATACTTAAAGCGCTGTCATCTGTTTCTAGTTTTAATTCTTTCTAATTTGGGATACAAAGTTTGGGATACAAACACTAATATCACATCCTCAGAGGCTTAAATAATGAGGATTTCTTCTGGACTTGTCTCTTAGAAGGACAGTGGTATAAGCCTTTCTCTTCCCTTTCTTCCTGTAAGCAGAGGAAAAGGCAGTGGGCCAGGCAGCCTAAAAACCAGTGCAATGGATTCTTTACAGAAACTAAATCTAGTTCTTTGAAGCAGTTAGCATGAAATCTCTTTTAGTAATTTAGCCCCTAAACTGTGTATTTAGTTATTTTAAATTTTAAAAATCTTACATTTATGGCTTTTCAATCCTCATCTGTTTTCTGAGCAAAGTTTCTTTAGTAGCTGTAGCATTTCATTTGACAAAGAAATTTTCTTTTTTCTTTTAACAAATTACAGGAGTCAGCCAGTTAAGACTCCATTCATTAGGATCCACAGCCAAATGGAATTATCCTGGATCACATACTCCTCATCCAGATTTAACTCTGAATTGATAAACTAATACTGTCCTAGATTTGTGCATTCTTTGATGGTTTTCAAATTGCTTCTAAAACACCCACTGTTACATTTTGCATAGCATCTTAATGTACAGAGGAGTTCATAGCTTTCACTCCTTGATTCAGATTTAACTTTTACACAAGTATTTATTAAAATTTCACAAATTACACCCATGGCACAGGGAGGGGATGGGAGGGCAAATTTTAAAAAGTGATATTTTCTGCTGTGAGCCGACATTATCCTACAAGGTTAGAAAAGGGGCCACTGAACACTTCACCAAAGCAGCCTTCCCAGTTTTGCTGTTTCTCAAAGATTCTGAGGCAGGAAGAAAGAAAGATACAGCACAAAGAAAAGGTCTCTTGTACAAGGTCTCCCACTCACACCACTGCAATGCAAGGCATACAAAAATGTTGTAAGGCATGCAAAAGTTTTGTTTAAAGAATCACTAAGGTTTACTCAATCATTTCGGCACAAGACCAGTTTCAGTCCTCCAGAGGGCCACATTACAGCTACCAGAAAAGTGCATCAGTGGTAGAGATTGGCAATACAAATTCTGCCAGTGCAACAGCTTCAAACTTTGTTATGAGAAATAAAGTAGGCAGGAAAACAGAGATAAAAACAATGCCCCTGCTTTGCAGATAGAACCAAGTCAAAACAGACCATCATGGATCAATTAGAGGCACTGGGAATTCTCACGAAATTATGCAGGCAGGCTGAAATTTCCCAGCGTTGTCTCACAGACAAGCACACACATCCAATTTTGATTAGAAACCCTAAGTAAAGACTCAGAATGTCTACTTGATAGCTTGAACCACAGAAGGTGCTGTTAGCTAATCACAGAAAATTAAAAGGCCAGGAATAAAGAGTCTACAGCTGGAGTATGACCAGCATGATGTCAAATTGCATATGGATAGCATCTTTAACCATATCATGATTCCTGTATTCCCAGATGGCTAACAGGAAGTAAGTCCTATAGGTTTATCAAACATCAAGTTAAAAACTATCATTTAATACCTCCAGGTGAAAATACAATTTTCAGCTTAACATCTAAAACACCTGGAAAAGGCAATACTACAGTTGTACTCTGCAATTTACTACTATTTTTAAATAGCCACCTGGTACACATAAGAATCCCTTAGAAATACCCACATATCACAGCACCTTAAGGAAAACTTGAGGTAATCAGAACTAGAAATTCCCTATTACTTTTCTTATTTTGTCATAACGCTTTTAATTAGTACCATTGAAGGGTCTAAAATTCCATCTTCAGGCAACTGGCCCTTTTATTTCACTAAATAAGCCTACACTGAGACCAAGCAATGACAACTATTTAACCGAATATAAGAATGATTTCATATGTTTTGCCAGAAAAACTGCCAAATAACATTTATTGCAAAGCTAAACAATGAACTCTTCAATTATATTTCAAAATTAGTAATACATGTTCTTTTACTCTCAATGTCCTAGTAATCCAAGTATTTATTACTCAACAATATTATGACAGATCTTGTAGAGCCCACTACACAGAGTGAACTCTGTGAACTCTTACCCAAATTTTGGCAATACCATGCAAGTTAGATTTTCCACAAATCACTCATTCATTAAACAAAAAGCATATAAATTTTCTTCCTCTTAATTCTATAATTTCCCAAATTTTTTGCCCTGTCTCTTCTCCTGAGTAAGTTCTAGTGTGTATACATACTTTTCTAAATTGTTCTGTTTCTAGAAGCTAGTTTAAGCCCCCTTTAAAAAGTCTTAAGGAAAATAAAAAGGAAAGTAAAAGAAGGGAAAAAACCAAAACAGTACAGTTTGAGAAGTGCCAAATTTAGCTAAAGAGAAAAATCTTCCACTGTGAATTTCAATCTGTGAGAGCGATATTTTAACAGGGGAACCTTTAACTAGTGCTCTGATCAGAAGCATAACACACCATAAATACAATAAGCAATACCCAAGAAATCCTGGGAAACAAGGAAATTCTCAGACTGCCATGAAAAACCAACAAAAACCTCAATGTAAATTGCATGAGGTTTTATATATGGAAGTCGCTTATGCCAACTGGCAGCCTTCTTGGATTAGCTGTGTAGTCTGCAAAGTTCCAACTGTTCTGACTCTTGGCCAAAGGCTTGGCCTGCTAAACTTCTGAAAGGAAACATACATACACACTTTCTGCATTTTAAATGCTCCAACAGCTCATACTCTTGATCAGAAAAAGTTTTAACATTACTGGTTGGAGCTGAAAAATCTTTCATCTGTATGAAGGAAAAGATTCAAATTCCTGCAGTCAGCTAAAAACACATCTTTCAAACTGGCAGTTGCAGATTTCAATGAAAAGGTCCTAAGCCAGTTTTCATTTTCCACATTTTATGTATTCCTGCAAACACAAAATGATTTGAATGTTCTGCCTCATTGCCTTATTTTTGATACATTTCTTCTACTACTGATAATTTAAATAAAAAGCTATGCTCAGTGATCAGTGAACTATCACACTCAAAGCTCCTCTGCATTTGAAAGCTAATTTGGTTTAAGATGGAGGTATGACTTTACACTTTACACATGCAGTCTGCATGTAAAGGCAAGCCTTTTTAAAATAATAACAGAAGAAGAAAGTCTCATACAAGCCTTTCAAGTTTTCCTTACTGCAGCACAAAAAATGCAGATCAAATATAATTCAGTATGTAGAAGTAGGAAGTTCTGGTAGAATTACAGTCTCGTGCAATGATAACATTGCACTTAGAAAAATCAATCTACAGAGCAAGACCATGAGAAAAATTAAAGGCAAGAAAATCGAAAGTGACTTATACAGTGCCTTTATTTCCAAGTACTCTGAAAGAGGTAATAAAGAAGTAATAAAAATCCTAAGATTTTACGGTTCAAAAAACACATCACTGTTTTCAAACCTCCTCTCACAAGGAGGTTGCTACCACAAAGATAAAATATTCTCCTGTTTTGCTGTAATTGCATGGGACCTAACTGAAAAGAACAAGGGAAACACTGTAAGAAGCCAGCAGAGCACACTGCAGGAAGCCAGCAGAACACTCCTGTGTTTCCTGAAAGCTTTCCAGATGTAAATTTCAGTTGCCATTCACCTTGGAGTATATACTGAGAATGACAGGAAGAACTACCTTCCAATATCAACTCCCAAGTTTTCTGAATGACTGCACTAATATTTTCCAGTCCATTTGAAGGCTCCAGAAAAAAAAACTACACTTGAAGACACAAGCAACAAGAACTCTGGCAGAAGCTGTTTGTCTCTGAACATGAGAGAGGAGATCTGACCAACTGTTCCAGTTCTCCCATAAATCCCATTTTGTTACATCTAGTCAATGGATATACCCATTTTAATTTTTCAAAGATCTTTCTAACATACACCAAGCTACATAATGTTTGTCAGACGACCCTTCGCAGTTTTTACTGGCTTTAGTATCAAACAGAAATATCTGAAATAATATTTTTATTTACAGTTAGAAACAATTATTTTTATTTGGAACCCATGTATGAGATTGAAATCCAAAAATGAAAGAGGATTGTTTATATGACTTGGAAGATGCCAGCTCATCTTTTCCTACAGTAAACACATATATGTTTCCTTCAGCATCTACCATGGGAAATACCAAAAGCTAAGGGATTGGAAGTTTATAAATCACAGATACTATCATATGCTGCAACAGGGGTCACAATTTGGGAAAAGAGAGAATCAAGAGAAGAACCATGATTGAGTTTTGTGATATCTGTGTAAGAGGAAAAAGTTGACACATCAAGAGAAATGGGCATATTTTACAACTTAAGACTTTTACAATGATGAAGTAGATGAATAAATGTCAGTGGGATCTTTTCCAAACTCACTGAACTTTCATTTTTTGTCCTTTGATTCTCACACCACACCTGAGTTTTCCTTAAGCCTATCTCTGCAAATAAATCTAATCAAGGATTAGAAAGACAAACCACCCAGTGAATGCAACCACTGTTGAAACTTGAACCAGGTATAACATTAATGGTGTATGAATTAACTGAACCTGATAACAGAGTAGCATTGCTTGGTCTGGTGACAGTATTCAGTGATAGTATTATGATCTGTGGACATCAGTGGGATAGGGTTTGCAGGCAACATAATAAACTTTATCAGATAATTATCAGCACTGGAAAAAAGCCAGACAAGCCTTTATAAAGGCAAAAGAGCTCATTTATACAAAAATTCCTCAGTTTCTTTCTCTTTGTATCAACTGGCTAACACACATCACTTCTCTACCAACCTGGCATAATGAAACTTGTGAACATGCACAATATCACTCAAAAGTTGTCCTAAAAACAAAGAATTCAAACCAGCAAACATTTGTTTTAAAGTAATATACAGTATTATCTTCTAATTTAAAAATGTGTTAATTCAGTTCTCTTTAAAAGAGCACAAAAATATTTGTGTCAAAGCTATAAAAAGGTATTACCAAATTTCAATGGAGTAAATGTTAAAGTTGATCTATGAACACCAAAAAAAAAGAAAATGGAACTTTTAATGGAAATGCTGACACAACTTTAACTATGACAATGTTAAGAGCGCTGCTCTAATAAATCTGTCAGTTTCTGTAATGCCTATGACAATCCCATTAATATGAATGATGTACACTTCACATAGCTTACTACATAGCAACTGCACAAGTTATATCATCTTCATTCCCAGTAACAAATCAGTAATCAATATTTGCAAAAGCAGACTAATCCTTTGCAAAATCAGTGGTTTAGTGATTGAAGAGTTTGCTCAATTTACACAGTTAATCCCTCTTCATCTGCTTGAGCCTTCTATTTATTCCAACCACTTACAGTGGTAGCTGTAGCAGATTAATACATCCCCCTGTGCTAAACATGTCTTGACAATTGACCCAGCATATTGCTGTCAGGATAATCTTTACAAACACTGAGCTTTTCTTACCAAGCCTGAAGGCAACATTTAGAAACCAGAAGTTTACAAATACTCTCAGAAAGATCCCCTCACACATACTATCACTTCTCCATTTAATTATTTCTTTGAGACAGCATCTACTGTCATATTTTATGGCCCCAAAAAGTACCCTCCTGACCTTTTTTTATTACTAAGGTTAAAATTACTCTACTTATGAAGTCACTCAAACATTTTTTTAATCAAGAATTTTCTATAGAAAGAGAAAAATCAGCAGGAAAATAATGTGTTGTAGTGTATTGTTCAGCGAAAAAATGAGATGGCCATCTGTGTAAATACAAGTAAATTAGCATCTTTTATTTTTAAAAAAATGAGCTAAAGCAGTTACACTAAATTAACATTACAAAAAAAGAAAAAAGGTCACCATGAAGTCCATAATGAGGAAGTAAAAAACAATAAACTTTATTAAAGAGAGACAAAAATATTTAGTCACACCTACATACACCTCTGTAGTTCTGAACTGAAGTTTACAACAAAGACTTGCATAGTCCTTCGAGATTTTTCTCCATTTTGAGATTTCTACCCCTACAAGAGGTAATTATTAATCAAAGCATATTTTTCAAAACAACCAAGAATTCATGTGGACAGTAGTCCTAGTTACACACTAAAGTCATACTCATCTTTCATATCTATGAAGCTATTAGTGCTTAATTTGACATGGTATACTGTTGTGGTGTGCGGACCAGTTTTTATATTTTATTTATTTTATATGGTTTAATCTTTATATTTTATGTATTTTATATGGTTTATTCCCTTTCCCCTACTTTGTTAAGGGGTTTGGTCTAGCGCNATATTTTGTAAGGTACAAATGTAAGAACTTGTATTTAAGGACAAATAAAGTAGAAACCCTTAAAAAGCTAATTTGCATGATCAGTCATCATGGTTCTTATGGTTCTTGTTAACTTATTTCAGACAAGCATGATACTGTATCAGCTTTACAAGGCATAACAACTTTAATGTCCATACAGAACTAAATCTCAGTGTTAGAACAGCACAACTGTTTAATTCTTAAAATTTTCCTAACAGCAGTTCTTGATCTATAGAAAGACAGCATAAAAAAGTTGCTAGGCAGACCAAGGTGGAGGTTTGATTGTTTGAAAAAAAAAAAGTAAGCATTAAGAGAAAAATCTGAGATACTGATGGTCAGAAGAGAAACTGAAACATGCTGGTTTGGACAATACATTAATTACTAGGCTACAGAGCCTAAATTATCCAGTTGGCTCTAGAAATGCAGCCTGGATTCAGAAATTAACTTAAACAAAACTGGCACAGCACAGAACACTAACTTAGTCACCAGGTACAGTCACAGCATACATCACAAACTTGATGTGCTTGACTATTTTAATCTGAAATATATCCACAGGAAAAAAAAAATGAAAAACCCATAGTAGGAGCACTAACTTGAGGGGGCAATGATGAACTTCAATACTGAAGGCCACTAAAGCAACAACCAACAGAATTTTCTTAAACAGATGAACAACCCCAAAACCAGCATGTTCCATTTTTTCACTGTTGAAATCTTGTCTTAAAATACAAAAAATGTGACTGAAGACATGGTGCAGTATGCAACAGCCTAAAGTTTGTCACTAACTTGTTAAACACAGAAAGGTGAAGGTGTCACTGCTGAACAATAACACTTGAAGGGTGAAAGATGTGAGCTGCAGCACAAAATATGTCAGCATATAGGAAGAAAACAGAAAAAAAACAAAAAGACACACCAGTCTATTGACTCTCTTTCTTCCACCATAAGAAGCAATTAACTTTCCAAAAATAAGAGACTGGACTAACCACCTGAAGCTACCTATGATGACACAGATGCAAATACTGAATTTCAAACCTGTGTCATTTTTGGTGTCCTCTTAAGGTCAAGTAGAAGAAGAGATTTAGGCAGAGTTATTATCCTACAGCACAGTACATTGCAGTACATAAAACACTCTCTATGCAAGTTCGGAAAGAGTTTAAGCCAATTAGAAACTAAAACTTAGAACAGATACAATTTTCTAGAACTAAAATTCTAGATCTTCCCTTGAGGCAAGTCATTAAAAAAGGATGAAATCTGAATCTTACTGGTTAAAAAGCATACTAGAATATAAGTCTATTAGGGAAAAAAAGGCATTGTGTAGGTATGTGGAGGATTATAAATTGCAGAGTGTCTCAATTCATTAATTTTTCTTAATTTTTCACTGAGCTGGAAGCTCTGGCACAAAGTTGGCTTTTTTTTTAAGATTTTTGTAATATAGAATATGATCTGGCTTAGGAATTTTAAACCTCTGGCAAAACTCTCACAGGGGACTCCAGCAAAGCAATAATGTTACAACTCAAATGTAGCTTCCATATTTAATTGGATTATGGAAAGAGTATCCAGTCTTCTCTAATTTGTAATACCCCAAGGAACCAATGGAAAGAGCAATTGATGTGAACATGATGAGTACCCTAGACATTGCCTATACAATCAAACAAGAGGGTTTCACTTTACCCTACTGACAATTTTCCTAGCTGATTAGTTGAAAAAGCCCAACTGTGCTTGGTCTTGACTGACCAGTGGATGAAGATTGAAACCACTACTCAGAGGGTTTTCCTGGAAGCTTCCAGTAACATGGCTAAAACACAGAGTTTATTTAGCCACTCAATACAACTCCTTAAAGAGATGTTCCATGGTACTTCAAAATGCTCAGCCTTCTGAGATTAAATCCGATATCCTTCTCTACTCATGCATTCTTCTATGAACCATTCAGTTTTAGCACCTAGCACTAGAGGCTGCTAATTTGGTCTCTAAATTATATGAGTGCCAAAAAGAACAAACAAGTAAACAAATGCCATCAAGAAGGTCTGCAACTGGAGCAAAATCCTAAAATATATTAGACTTCTGTGAACTCTGTCCCACTGCCATTCAGTGAAATTCAGTCAGGAAAAACAACTGGCGAGACAGAATAAGAGTCAGCATCACCAGTGGAAGACAAAGCAAGGCCAAACTGCTGATGTGCAGCACCCCAAGGTGCCAACAAATGGCACTCTGCTGTTGTCTCCAAATCCATGGCAAAGAGCTGAATGAACAGCAGGATAGAGAATGAGCTCCAATCCCCCTGCAGAGCTCAGCCAAGCAGCCGTGGCTCATACTTAAGGCCAGGCGCAAGAATGGGAGAAGAAAACCAGCTGGAGAGATCACACTGCAGGTGGCAGAGCAATGGCAAGACTGACAGGCCAGAATGCTGAAATCCTGAAGCAATTTCTGTAAAAGCAGCAAGGGTCATGAAACGTTGTTTAAGGTGCCTGTTACCCCTTTAAGGCACACGGATCCTGTGGATTCCTCCAGTACCTATACTTGCAGTGTAGCCCAAAACAGAATGAAGACTACAGGATTATAGAGTTATAATTGGTTTAACAAGATCTTTTCAACAGCTGACAGGCAATTAAGTCTTCAGTTTAGCGCTAAAATATTTATTCAGACTTTCCAACTGCATATAAAGACATGTATTTGAGCACATCACAAATCCTGTTACAAATACTAATGACCCCTTTTTAGGACTTTTAAGCAGTTTTCACACAGGTGATGTAGAAGACTGGCATGATTGTGTCAGGTTTTTCATATGAATAAAAATATTTTCAAAAATAAAAATGTTTCAAGCAGTATGCATCTTCTCCAAGAAAGCTGTAGCATGGTGTATTATTACCTGCATTTTGAAGAACAGCTCTATAAATTTTATATGTTTTAACTAGTTAATGTAATCCAATTCTCCTTTTTCAGTATGTCATTTCATCAAAGATGCAGACAGTATTTTGATTTTAGACATACACATGCATAGATGATGACTAATCATTACATGTTTCACTACGCAGGTCCCTATCATGCAGAAATAGGAGTGAAAAGATACACTTCAAGGAAAATTTTGTGTTGAAAATGATCAGTTGATTAGGTACAGGGCAAAAGAAAAAATATACAGAGGTTGTCAACACTTCTGTCATGTACAGAAAGGAAAATTAAGAGTCATTTGTTATTCTCAGTTGGAAAGGTCACTAGTGTTATCTTGCACATGATGATTTGATGCACTACATATGATTAATGCTTGTTTAAAGGACACTGCCAAGGTCTCTAGGTCAAACTGTGACCTTCCATTTTTTTCAGATATCCATAAACAGAATATTAATAATTCAGTAAGTGCTTTACTCCCTCTTTAAAATATTTTAATACACTCTGCTACTACTAAAACAAGACCAAGAGTAGAAGGTGATAAAATGGAAAGAAAGAAAATTCCAGCAAGGAAGCATTTGCTTCAGACTCATACTTGTTTTATATTATTTTAAATGACTGGTGCAGTTGTAATTATCACTTTCTAAGACTTTCCATTTTAACTGCAGAGGTTTCCACAACCTCATGCATGCCTTGATGCTTTGGGATAAAATTGTATATGCTTCCTCAAAGTCACTTTAATTCTTCAAAAATTTAAAGACAAAAGCAAAGTGAAAGTACTTGCTTTTTTTAAAGAGAAAAGTTCTCAGAAGTCACTGAGATGTTGCATTTTTACATGACATGTACAAATTGTAATCTTTAATTGTGTTCTTACATGTCCAGCTAGAGCTTTAATTCTCTTAAAATCTAAGTTTAGGCATCAGAAAATACACAGTAATAATGTTATTAAAAAAAAAAAAGAAAAGGAAGGAAGGAAGGAAGGACCAAACTCCCGTGACTGCCTCACTATTCAAAAATCTTTGGGAAATGAACTGTAGTCTAGATCATGCTTAGAAATCTCAAGTTTATACCAATATAATTTTCTTCGCATGGATATAGCAATAGCTAAGATGGAATGTCCAGGATCCTCTTCAAATGAGAAATAAGCATTATCACTTTTTTCCCTTTTAGAACACAAAGCATTCTTAGTAGTAAAATTAGATCTGTTTTTCAAAAACTAAAGAGGACTGCAAAATTTCTTTCCGAAAGATATTTTTCCCCACAGTTTTCCTGCAGCTTTAAGAGGAAGAGACTCTTATACATCATCATTACATGGCATTTGCTTCAGATTTAAAACTATAACTCTATGTTTATATTTTTTCCCTTAAGGCTGTGCTTCCAAATGTTTAATAACACACTGATTGCTATATTGTCCATGTATTATTCTGCTTTTCCACAGGGTAGCAGTGTGTTTCAGAACAAGGCCACCACTGTGGGAATATGAATGAGTACACAAAATCCCTGCAGAAAGCAGCTGTTCCCTCTTGTACATATGCAAATGGAAGAATGCTAAATAATGAGGGCAGCTTTATTTCACAAAGGCAGACAACAACAGAGCCAAAGTGGACTACAACAAAGTTTTTGTAGGAAGCAGTGAACTGAAGTCTACAAAAAAGGATGAATTCTTCTTAATATTCTCAGTCATGAGAATCATGTTTCTTAGGGAAATACTGATTCATTGCTCGCAAAATTAATCCTCAAAATTATTTTTAAAACCCTAAAGACAAAGACATCGATGCATCTTTTCTAAGACACTGAGTTTATTCAAAAAAATTATCACTTAATTACGGCAGAAATCTGAACATTTTTTCTCCCCAATACCATCAGTCTTACATATGACCTTGGACAAGTCATTGAATCTAACTCAGTTTTCTTGTCCATAAAATGGAGATAATACCTCTGCCCAGGGCTAGTGGGAAGCTAAATCCATCGTCCGTAAACGTGATTTGAAATAGCAAGGTGAAAAGGCTTTATCAGTGTTACGTACTGCTGCATTTTTCATTGCTTTTAATAAGCCTAATGAAACCATGTAAATTTTGAATGACAACATTAAGCAGATTTTCAGGCCAGCTCTTGCTAGAAGTAAAAGGCATTACAGATTTCTTGAGATGACCCCGATTTGAGCTCTGACAACTAATGGCTGAGTCAGAGCATTGCTATGTGAAGTACTGTGAAGAGTCTTCCAGATGTCAGTTGTTCTAACAGGGGACCGTTTATTCAATACTGGAGAGCGCAGTTGCACCAGTGATAGAGGAGGAAGAAGAAATGGTTCACATTTGCTCACTAGTTAAGCCACAAGCAACACTAAAATCTTTCAAAGTTTGTCACTGGCATCCACTAGTGAAGCTTTGTACAAACCATGCTTCTTACACAAGCAAGTGCACAGACAACAGCAAGAACTAATTTATCAAACCAAAAACTCACGAGCCACAGATTAAACTGCACAGTTCTCCAAACTGCTCAGTTACAATTCCTTACCATAAAAAGCTGCCACCATTAACCCAGCAGGATTTTGGTAATAATACACATGCCCTGAACTCACAATCCATAAAGAAAGTCCTTTGACAATATGTCTCTTGCAACAACATTGAGTGTCACACCTCAACCTCACCTAACTGATATGTGATTAGGGCCAACACAGCTGGTGCTCTACAAATAAAATGTTACGTACATTTTTAAGAAAAATAGAGAAATCTAGGCTGAAATTATTCACCTAACTATTCACCTAGTGTCATCTAAAGAGAACATCCTTGTCATTGAAGGAGACTGTGAGCAATACAAGACTAAACTTTAAAATTCAGAATTTTTTGTATTATTCTTTTAGCAGACTATTCCACAGAATTACTTTGAAGAAATAAAAATAATTTTATTTTTAGAGGCACTGAGTTTCCTCTTTGTCCTGATCTTTACTAGAACTGACAGGTCTGCTACCTTGGGCAGTCTACTGTCCAAACTGGGCTACAATTTTGGCCATCATCTACCACCTTACTGCTTCTGGTGCTCAGCTATGAGACTTTTATGCAGATATCAGGCTAAACTGATATCTGATATCTGATATCAGGATAAACTGACTGACCCCAAGCCCCCAGTCTAACAGTTACTACATTACCTAAAATCAGCTCTACACCACACATACAGAAGGACATTTCCAACAGTCTGTCCCACTTGTGGCATATGCCATAGAGTTAACTGAGGCTCCTTGAAGGCCTGTTTTCATGATCAAGTATCCCAACAGACACAGGAACACCAGCTGCTGAAGCATTAAAAACTACCACAAAAAATGCAGGGTTTCTTTCCCATAAGAATGTCTTAAGCACAGCATGTGAAAACAAATGTACTCCTGGACATTTCTGCAGTGGATTCTCCTCAATATTGCACATACTTTTTCATGTGTTTCTGTGGCCAGCTTTCTGAGTCAACTAACTCAAAGTTTTCACTTTACTTGGGAATGAAACCTGTGACAGTATTGTAATGGTATGTCACAAAATCAGTTTTTCCCCTCCCTCTTGAGACAGAAGAGAATTTCTGATCCCAGAGAAGCAGTGAGAACATCCAGGAACTTGTGGGACTTCCCTCGTTTTGCCTGACTTCCAGCACCCATCTCTCCTCATTTCCTAATCCTCTTCTAACCTTCAAGATGGGAAAGAGTAGTAAGCTGCAATGGCAGGTTGTGAAAGCAGATGCAGGACAAAGGAAATGGGCTTCTAATCCAAAGGAGCTGGGCCTGGCAGTGACATAAATCAATATACACTGACTAAAGGAGGTATCACCAAGCCTAGCAGGCATATATGGGAGAACTAGAAAGATCTCTGATTGTCACAGGTGAAAGAAAGCACATGAAACAAAGTCTGAAATTCAGGAAACTAATTTCTGCCGTAATTTTTATGGTTTAAATACACTTTCAAGGAAGAACTGTAGCTTCCAAACTTATATCCAAATGGTTAGTGTGCAGCCTTTTAGCCAGAAGACATTTCCTTTTTAAACCACAGCTTCAAAGCCATCAAGTCTGGGACACTCTTGTTAGAGCCTGACTTGCCCATTTGATTGACCACAATCACACTTGACTATCAATCATCACCACATCAAGAATGGGCTGTTCAGACTCATCTTCTCTCTCGCCACTAATGTCAACCTGAAGTACACTTTAAACAGGTATTTCCCCTTAGGTGGTAAGAGAGGAGATGGAGGCTCTTCTGGACATAGCCATAGAAAAGATTAATCTCTCTCCACTCAGTTCTAGTGAGACACTAGCAGTTTAGTCCCATAATCACATGGATTTACCAGAAATCTCTAACAAAAACACAGTAAACCTTTTGCACAGAAGCTGGACCAAAAGTGTGCTTGCAGGAAAACATGTTTCCCACCCCACTTTTTTCTATTCCATCCGTTCCCTTTATTGGCATAAGTACCTATCTCTAGGAAGAGCCTTTCTTCTGCACCAAGTCTTACCATCTTACTCATGTCCAGTAATGTCACTTTCCATGCTGCTTCCCATTTTTAAATTCTCATCATTTCCTCTTCTTTATCTCCTTTTTCTCCACATTTTCAGTCCCAGCTTCCTGAGGTCCTGCTCTATTTAATGATCTCCTCCATTTATGAAGGACTGACCTCACTACCTTACCCGGATCACGTTGTGCACTCCAATCACTGGCACCTCTCCACATCACGGAAATTCTTCACCAAGTGAGCTCTTTATTCCTCCACATGCCCACTCTCCTGCCACAGACCTTGTCACAGGGTGAGCGTGCCACCTCCACTGGGCACAGGTCCTGTTGCCAGCTAGACTCTCAGAAATAGAATCCCCCAGCCATCTGCCCAGGAGAGCTGAGGCACAAGGGTTGCACAGGTGTCAGGGACTGTGCTGTAAGACAGGTCAGCTGCTTCAGGGGGAGCCACATTCAGCCCATAAATCAGCTATCACCTTTCCCCTGGGTTATGACATTCCAGGGAATGAGGTAAACATGAAGAGATCTGTTGCCTTTACCCTCTTCTTTCAGTGCTCTCTTTGAGTAGCTTTGAGCATCTCATTAGAAGTGCGACAAAGTATCCTATTACTTTTCTATATTTAATATCCCTTTCTCCATTGTGGCCCTAGTCTTCAGTGTTATACTCTACCATAGGTACAGTTTTCTACTACTAAAAATTTAATAAATACTTCAGGCCCCAAAGCATATCAGCAATTAAAAGGAACCAGTTCTTCTACCCCAGCAGAAGCCAGCATGAGAGGCATTGCATGACGACTGGAAAAAAAAAAAAATCAGCAAATCAGGCCTGAGAGTCTTTCACTTCATACACCTACTCTTATTCCAAAATCATAGATGGATTTACCTAAATTAAACACCTGGCATAGGTCTGATAGTGCTTCATGGACAGCACAACTACCTATGCAGAAGTAATAAACTACTGAGTACTGTGTGGCTACCAGTTATCCTCCTGCAGTTCTGAATCAAGATGTGATACACCTGCACTAGCATCCAATGCCAGACAGACACAAGCTCTGTCGTCAAGAGTCGTAACTCCAAGGCTATGCACTTACCACGCCTATGGTCCTTGGCCCCACTTCTCAGAACAGCTGCTTAGCCCAGGAGTGCTGCTGCAATGACAGCACTCCACTATTTATCATTCCAAGACTAATATTATAAGCACCCTTATAAAAGCAGCTTAGGCACCATGCTGGATTGTACATCCCTGCCTTCTTTATTTGCAGAGTACACACCACAACAGGACCCTATTTTTGTTTGCAACCTTTGAGCAAATGAGGAATGGCAATGGTAAAAATAAGAAGTGGTATATGTGGCTAAGTTTATGTCAACAGATTTGGAAAGCTCCATATAGAGCAGACTCTCCTTTCAGCATTTATTCTCTTGACACAGTTATCCTCAAAACCCTTGGGACTAACCATGATACGTATTTCATAACTAAGAGGCCTTCAGACAGCTATAACCAACTTCAACATTTATTTATTCTAATATCATCTGCTGTGTTCATAGCATATATTTTATCAGCATGCCTCTATGAAACAGTCCACCGCACAAAAGCAGGGCTGAGACAGAGCAAAAGCCATTGCAATAAATGTAATTAGTACTGTAGCAATACCATATGTACTAAATGTACTTCACTATGAAAGCTTACACTGATCACTGCAACATAAAAATGTCCATTAAAATAACATTAATTGTATTTATTAGTACTGTGTTTCAGAAGATGTTAACTACAGTGTTGCCTACGCTCTGTTAACAAAAGACAGAATGTATCCAATTTTACAGAAATTCTTACCATTCAGCACTGTCCAAATCAAAGGAGGAAGTTTAAAAATAAAGTTTCGGTCCACTTAAGATGCATGCACTGATAGTAGTCAACATACTCTCCAAAAGTAACACCAGATAAGTTTTCTGCATGAAAATCATTACAATCTTTTTCCTCTACTTTCTCCCAAGACAAGCAATCTTTGATGACAAAGTAATTAAAAAAAAAAAAAAAACAAAACCAAACATTTCCTTTAGTGAATATTTGGTATTAAATTCAGATCAATATGGACTAAGGCATACACTTTCAGTTGAAAATACAGGGCAGACTGCCATAGCTGCAGTTCTCAAATGCACACAGCTAACTGAACTGTTTATTTGCAAGATGACAGATAATGACACAAACATTTTCCTAGCAAATTGAGGGACACATTGCCAATATTTCCTAATGAAACCTTCACTAAATTCATTTAAGTCTTGAAAAACCTGTTCTGTGTTAAAGTACATTTGGATTAAATATGAGGTCAATATATAATTTCCTATGGGTTTTGGAATCATAAATATAAAGCTTCATCCAGCAGTCTGGTTTACGTGGTATGTATACAGTTCTTTCATTCCAGGAACCTGCAGAAGATTGCAGAACCTGAAAAACTTTGCTATTACTTTTAAAAGGTGAATAATCACACTAAGCATGACAAGATGATTACAGTGCTAACCATGGAATCTGATTTATCTTTTAAAAGATCAGTTTAAATCATCAGAAGTTGCATTTGGTTTTATTGGAGATTCATCATATTGAAAGCTTTTTGAAGAAAACAACAAAAATAGTTTTGTTTTAATGTTAAGAAGGGTCAGACTAATAGACATAAATTATTTTAGTGCCTCAGTGCACCAAACACCTGTGTGCAGCTTTCAATGAAGTGGCTGAATT
>VZRO01005361.1:637407-679907 GCA_013397915.1 Daphoenositta chrysoptera | reverse complement strand
GATTAAAAAGGTTGCAATTACCCCCAAAACTTGACTTGTTGTTTGACCAAGTAAGTATTATTGATTTTAGAAATACACATGTAAAAAACTGTATCTTGGTATCAATGAAATGCAAAGTTCAATACATTAATATTTATAAAGCAGTGCATGAATGCATGTTAAATTAATTCTTTAAGTCAAAAAAAAGACAGTACCCATTTGCATTTCAACAAGTGAAACTTTTCCATCCATTTGACAGAGACAAGACTATAAAAGGTCTCAAATTTCTCCAATAAAAGTGGAAATTACATCTCAATATTTCGTCAGAGATTAAAAACAGAATTTTAGATGAATTATCTGATACAAAGATGGAAGTCAGGGTGCTGCTTCAAGATCTACAGAAGTAGAGCACTTTAAGACAATTAAATGATTTCCCTGCAGGCAATGTCTTTTCAATCCAAGCTAATGACATCATTTAAGGAGGATGGTCCATTTAACTGAAAGGATCTTTTACAAGGCAGACAGACAGAAGGCAATCCCGGAATGTTTTCAAGGACTTCCCATATTTCAGAATTATAATGGCAAAATGCCTACATCAGAATCTTAAACTCAAGCATTAATCAACAAAATGAAAGACTAATTTTATAAGAAAAATGTAATAAAACTCATTTTAAGAAGTTTTCCCTTCATTATTTTTCTCCTTAAAGGAACCAATTCTCTCCTAATGGTAATTATGCTGCTTTGGAGTAATGATAATACTCAGGCAGCTCAGTTTTAGGCTGCTGTTTTTAAAGTGAAGCCAAATCACTTCACTCACTTGCAAGTTGAAGAGTAACTTTTATAAACTTTTCTACCAGTTTATATAAGCTATTTGTGATCTTTCAGATAGAAAGCATTGTACTGTTGCCTCCAAAGTGTACTGCACTACTTTTGGTATAGTCTATATACCAGCCTTTAAATTGCACCACCACCTTTCTCATTAAAAAAAATAAAAAAGAAAGAAAAAAACCCTTCAAATGAGCCAGGAAGGGGAAACTCACAGTTTTAGTGTCTCTATCAGCAGTTTAATGCACTTCTGTAACTCCTGAGGAGGGGGAGGTGGTGTTGGGGTCCTAAACCTAAATGATTCTTCTGATATTGAAAAACCAGAGCAAGATAAGCTATTTTTAAACAGTTAAAGGAACACCAACATTTTCATATTAAAATAATATTATTAAAACAACATTTTTAAAACTAAGACATTATACAAAACTACAAACACCTCTTGTACTTCAGAAGGCAGCATCAGTCTAAACCCAACCAAAGAGTCTTTTTACCATTTACAATAACACTCAAAGCCATGGAAGTTGTATACACATTAGGATGACATCTCTTAATAAATGATGTGGTTCTGAGGACAGGGGGAAAAAAGTTTACCTTATGTCCCCTTAATATCCATTTCAAATTGTCAAAAACTTCAGAAAGCTGGAACATGTGAGACATAACGAAGAGACCTTACCATGTAAGCAGGAGCTAGAAAACGTAGAACTAGTCCTGGCTCTTAACCACACTCCTTTCGCAATCTTGGGCAAGTCTCAGCTACTTTGCCTCCACTGTTCCTCTTCATAACAGAGAAACAGTATTCACATCTTTCCAGAAATGCTGTGAAATGTTGTTGGTTTCATCATGCTTGTCTTTAAAAAAAGTATTTACGGGGAAAAACGTTTAATTTTCAGGTCTGCTGTGCCACTGATTTTCCCCCGCCGCACCCACACACTTTTTCAAAGTAATGTAAGCAGTTGGAGGGAGGGAGAGAGAAGAGGCGGGGGGAAGGTTCCACCATGTATAAGATTGGGATGTCACATATGTACTGATTCATGCATTTCAGAAAACTACACCCTTTCTTCTGTGACTGCTGTAGCATTCCTCACACTAACAGGAAAAGTGAGGAAAACACCATGAAAGAGTATCCTTACGGTAAACAGTAAGATGACTCTGATTATCTAAATGAAATGGTTTTCCAAAAAAACCATTTTTTTATTCTAATAATGTTGCCTTCTTCTTTCTTCCTTTTTAAATATAAAACCATCAGGTGAAAATGCTGTTTTATAACACATACTAGTAGCTCATTGAAAATGAAGGGAGTTCTACCAACCCAAGTCAAAATTTTCCCAGTTTGGATATGCGCTTTTTCAACTCTCACTGTCACTCAAAAAGCAAAGGAGCAACTGTAAAAATTAAGTTATTTTAGTGTAAGGACTTGTGACACTCTACGTCTTTCCCCACATAAAGAACATGTGTATCCTGAAGTGGTGAACAAGTAGCACATCAAAAGAATGCTGACTATTAAAGCCTGAATATAGTAATAGGGAAATAATAAAAAGGAAGTGGCATTGCACAAAGTAATACTGTTGTATTCCTAACCACTTGGGTGTTTTCTTAGTTGACAGGTATATTTCTAGTAAAGGAAGAAGAGATTTCTATGGACTTCAACAGCCACAACAGATTTAATTCCACTTCCTGTTACATACCTTCTGTACAACCCAGGTCCTCCACCAGTATAATTGCACATCTGTTTCCAAACTTTTTCTCCCACGTTTTGGTCTTATCCTCATTAGGTTTTCTGGAGCGTGAAATTATTCAAATTCATACATACAGCACAGGATTCTAAAACTGCCTTGATCCAATGAAAGTAAGGTGACACATGCAAAATACATTACCTCATTTACTGGCACTTAGCCAATTTTCATGGCTTTTTCATTCAGCTTCAGTTTGTCCACAAACTGAACTCCCAAAAGCAGCCCAATCAATCTACGATTACCAACAAAACTGTATCAAAATAAAAATCTAGCCATTATAAGGTTCATTTTTATATTGTTTCCCACAGAAGTGTTTGCATCTATAACATGCTAATGCACTCTCAGATTTCCTCATATAAGCTTGAAATCCTCTAAAAATAACATACTTTGACAACAAATTCTCAAAAACACCTGACAAAATGGTGCCAGAGAACACCACACAGAAAGAGTCAGTGAGAAAAGCACTAAAGGACAAGACTCTTGAATCAACTTTTCATGAATTATACCATTATGTGTCTTATATCACTACCAAAGCCCGTATCTGTGCAAGATCAGAGGAATACTAAACAAACAAAATTACTAATTGCTGTTCTATTTGTTCTAATTTCATTAGCATCATTTTATTGAAGAGTACACAGACTATAAAACATACTGACAAAAGAATTCACCTCTGGATATGCTAGGGAAACACAACATGCGAGGATAACTTGGTTCAAAATATTTACAAATCCCCAGTATATTACTTAGAACAACCTTACAGATGAAGAAACTAACATGAAAAAGCCATCAGAGCTAGAAAATTGACTCTCAGTCACAAAGAATTCATTAATAATTCCACGAGAATCATCAATGTAATTATCAAACCAAAAGGACAAATTATGGCCACATCTACACAACAGTAGGAACCAAAATAGGTAGTTATGATGTAACCACACTTTTCCTTATTATAATATTACCTTATAATAGCATTGTTCTGTTTTGGCTGTTAAAAGGAAAGGGGAACCCAAACAACAACCTAAACCACTCCAGTTCCAAATGAAACAATTTTTTTCTCAGTTTTAAGGTGATTTTCATCTGTTTAGCTTGTTCAGTTTCATACACAATTTTCAGGTTGTTAAATATTTTGACTCAACAGACCTGCTTTTTGTACAATATTTTCACCTTCTTGGTTTCTATTTGTAAATTTTATTCTGTAAAGGCTATTTTAATTTAAAAATTGAATCATCTCTAACTGCAAATAGAGTGAAAAAATTCTCTACGTGACATTCCTAATCACAGAACATGGGAAAGGAGAAGCCAGTCGAAAAAAAGACTGATCTAGAGATTTAATAAAGGCTCAGACACTCAAGGCCCTTTCCAAAATACAGGAAGCAGCTATTTGGTAACAACACTATGTTATGAATCACTGCACCTCATTATCAATCCTTGAAAAGGAAAACAAACCTCCCTCAAAATGCCTGTTTCCAAAGGACAAAGGCAATTAAGAGGGGCAGGTGGAAAAAAAACAAAAAAAAAAGAAGAAAAAAGAAAAAAAAAGGGGAAAAAAAAGGTAAAAAAACCCAAGAAACAACCAAAAAAAACCAAAAAAACAAAAAAAAAAATAAAACCCCCAAAACCAAAAACAATGACAGGGTTGAGTGACAGGAATTTAAAGATACTATATGCATTAGATTATATTTCCTAAATTAAGGCTTAAAGGCAATAAGAACTGTAGATTCCTCAGACCTGTTCAAGGCTGAATTTACCCCAGGTTGAAAACCTCCTGGCATCCTGGAAGCACAACAAAGCTGGATTAATTGATCTTCTCAACATACACATTCATAAAGGTAGAAACCGTTGTAAACTCTATCTTAAAAAAGATAATAGAATGTTGCTGATATAAACATGGCAGTGTCTTAGTTACAGCAGTCTACCCAAAAACAGACACAGCCATATTGGCTTCAGCCTTCATACTACTCAGTGTTCTGCACATCTTAAAACGCTCCTTATTTCTACCCCTCTTGAGCTATAAAAATAAAAATGAGCCACAACAATTAAATAAAATATTCTTTATATGTATCATGGCTATGTTTGTGCACAAGTCAGTCACCCAATATCTCAATGACTGTTAATGAAACTGAAAGCCTAATTAGCAAGATGAGGGGAATAACCCCAGCGTTCTGGCCCACCTCCAGTATGAATAATTGCTTCTACCTATGCAAAATCCCCCCTGTCATTTCAATTAGGTAAAATATTCCTCACATCCTGCTCTTAAATTGCTGGGTATTGTTTAGAGTGCCATTGTAAGAGCTGCTGCATTCTACCCTGGGTACAGTTGCATTTTGATAGTAATAATATAGCAACTCCTACTTTTAGTTACTTCATTCAAAAACCCTAGTTTTGCAAAAGGCTTTCTGCTATGGGAAGAAGGACCAACCAACTAAAAAAAAAACCCAAACACTAATTTATTGTGCATACATTAATGACAGAAGTATAAAATCTGTGTAGAACACAGGCAACACGTTAAGAGGTATTGAGGTATAAAAATAAGTCAATCAGGCATAAGCATCGCTTTGGCAATTCAGAAGCATAACAAGCAGCCATCTTATCACACTATCACAACTCTGAATATCTCAGAAAACCAAAGCTAACACCTCTCCCAAACGACTGTGAAATCCTACCAGTACATTAAAATACCCTTCTAAAAGCTCATATATATACACATCAAATCTAACAAGGAAGAGAATGAAGTCAGTCATTAACCAGCCCTTCCAGGGCCTCCAAAACCACAATTGTATATAGGTACAACTAGGCTTTGCTTCCTGCTCAGCAGTGTGCACACCCTGAATACCTGTTCCACAAAACTGTCACCAATACACCCCAATGCTTTCATTTTACCTCATTCCATAATCTCCAAAATTCTCTAAAAAGCCTAAAATTTGGATTATGATTCATTTAAAATTGTTCATCTGACTAAAAAAAAAATCCTAATTGAAAAAAGACTTAGAAGTTTTGTAGGTTTAATTAATGTTGATTTAAAGAAGGACATTTGGGGCTTATTATTGCTTCACCATATCAGAGGGTTTTCTTGCTCTCCTCTTATGGGTCTGAACTGCCACTGAAATGGTTTTAATAAGTAAACTCCAGAATGCTTACATTAGCCTACGGTCCTTTTATTGTTCACTTCTCCTTTATATCACCCTATCCCTTAAAAGATACCGTTTTAATTGAATATAATACCCACTTAGAAAGGTACTCATTGGTTTGAGTTATGAAAGTTAAAAGGTATGTTTTATTTAGGAAAATATGCAAGCAGATATCTGCAGAAATTCACATTAACACTAACTGTACTTACTATTTCATGAAACATTTCAGTAACCACATCAGCGATTTATTGTTATTTGTTGTTATGGCAGTACGGAAACTTCCACAATAAAATAAAGACCAGGAGTGAAAAGAGCTGTAAAACCATTAAAAAAAAGTTTGCTTTTTTCTTGTCCTGGCCTCCTAGGACTGTAAATCTTAGGCTTCCTTTTTCCTAAATTGTCTTCTTTCAAGGATTACCAGTGTAATAAATACCTTTGCCTTCTACTGACTAGACACATTTTCTCCTGTAGACTCACTTCCTGTGGGAAACGTTACATCCAGAATTACACATGCACTATTAGAATTGTGATCACTACCGTATTTCTGTTCATGTATTAAAAAAAGCACTAAGAATAGAGCAGCTTTCACTTTATCATTATCTTATGTAAAAGGAATATCACTCTTGCAAGGGAAATAGCAATATACACATAAAAAATTATTTCAAAATACAGTAGAAAATAATTTCCATTAAGTACACCTGCTGGGGAAAAAGCTGCACACACCAATGATTAAGCATAAGTGTGCATCTGTCCTTTAAATATGCATAGCAGTAATAGCCTAAATGCAGTTCAAATCATGGCCAGTCTTGCTGCATATACAAATCTGCATCAGGCAGTGCTAAATTAAAAAGCACCTCTGGTAAGTTTACAAAAGATAAAGAAAAAAATGATTGTAAACTCCTCTGCATTGCAAAGATCTCTTTTGTCTGTCAATCAACAGAAAAGTATTATTCCACCATCACAAAAGGCAAACCTTTGGAGGCAGTATAGGTCTGTGTGTTGTGCAAATGTGCAGTTGCTAAGAAGCAAATATGCTTCTCCTCTAATCAAATAGCCCAGCTCAGCAATGCTGCTGGCTTGGGGCAAGAAGCAAATTCCACCAGCCACAAACTTAGAAACAGTCTTGAATTATTTGTTGCTGACCGCTGGCTGAACCCTGTCCTGATGAGCACCATCACCATTAGCCACTTCTCAGTGTATTCCATCAACCAATGGCAATAGCAGCATGCTACAGCTCAGGCTGCAAGGAATTGATCAAACAGGGTAATGAGACTATTTCTTCATGGAGGTTATTTTAAATGAATATAAATATTTTCTTTCTACATAATTTGCCACAAAAGGTCACTGAACTCCCTGCGATTCTAAAGAAAAATGCTGCGGTATCCCCTTTATATATTTGAGTTAGGATATAGCCAAAAAACAATTCTGGGCATTTTTGATGATCGTGTAAATCTTAATGAGGTGGCATCCCAGACAATTGATTAGCAGCAACGTTCTATCTTCACATTTAGTTACGAACAAAAAGAAGATTTGATGCTATTTTCGAAAATCATGATATACCCATGCCCTTAAAATCTTTCATGAGAGAATATATTTTGTGAGACTAAAGACTTACACTTTTGCTATTAACAATAGATCATGCATATTTAGCTATGCTTGCCTTACTTTGATATTACAGCCCTTTCTATAGATTCTTTCAACTGAACTCATATGTTAAAAATACCCACTTTGTGTCTGAGTCAAGTTACTGATGAGACCTGCATTCAGACACCCTGTCTGTCGTAGCTGTTTTCTGTAAAAAAACTACTATAAAGAGACACCAAGAGATACTTAAAATCTAATTCAAAGCAACTGCTACAAAAATCCCATCAAGGCCCTCCTCGTCCCACACAAGATTTTTAATCCTATCATTTCCATAACTGGACAATTTCTACAATGCTGGGAAAACATGTAAATATTGATTTAAATACAAGTCTAATAGTGTTTTATTAACAAAGGCATTACAATAGGATAGCACTAAGACTATGATAAAGAAATAGTGCTTATTATTTTCTGCTCTTAGAGATAATAATATAAATATATTTAAATAGCTCACCAAACACAATTGTTCATGTTTGACAATTTCCAAGGTTACCTTGAATAATTTTAAGTAAATACTTTCAACACAAAACAAAATTTATATTTACACCCAGGGATGAGTATAATTCATTCATCTGAAACACAGCACTTAAAATGCAGGTTAAAATATAAATTTTAAAAATCTATAAAAGATTTAAATTAGTTCACCTTGTCCTGATTAATAGGAGTTCACTTACATAATAATAAAATAGGCTTCGGATATTTCTTTTTAATTCACATATAATATCCAAAGCTTTTTTTTTTTTTTTTAACAACACAGAATAAAAATGTGTTATCTGAAATTCTGTTCCTCTTATGTGGTTGGGATCCTCAGCTCCTCAGGCTTTTTTCTTCTCTAACTGAATGTCTCTGACCAGTAGAGGAAATAATTTTTTTTTAAAAAATAAACTAGTAAGAATATTAATAATAATTACAAAAATAGTTTCAATCAACAGGATTTTCCTCCCACTTCCCACCCCTATTAAAATACTATTTCCAGAGCATTCCTTTCCAATTCTTTATCAATTCCATCATTATGTGTTGTATGGCAGTGAAGTGCACCTAAGGCTTGAAGAGAATAAAGCAACTCAGATGTGTTTGTTCTATTGAGCCAGCATTTCTACATTCTTAAATCGTTTTTTTTAAGAAAAGTTGACAGCAAAAATAATACTCTGGTCCTGTGAGAAAAAATAGAGCTTTTTTGGCTATTTATTCCAAAATATAAAGCTTGTTATATCTGTTACACAGACCCTACCAATTCTTACCGTTAATTCATAATGTCTTTTAAAAGTCAATTTTCAAAAATAAAAAGGAAAACATTCTACATTAATGTTGAAGATGTTTAAAAATCTGTGAGAGAACATGAAGCTAGGATTATTCAAAACATACAAAATCCTGAGAAACTATTTTCAACTTAGATTAAAGAAACCAATTTATACATAAAACCTACTTTTTCCTCAAAGCAATGTTAATATGTTAAGTCCTAAATTCCATTTAAAAACAAAAAAAGTGGTACCTTACAATACCAATAAATAACAACATTCATTTCGGGGCAGGAAGCAATCAGCACCTACTCGCAAAAGACTTCTCATCAACGGACTAACATTTGACAGAAATCAGTGGAAACAGCAAAGAAGCCAATACAACTTCCTGTGCCAAGGAGCCAGATGGCACTGCTGGAAAAATTATATCTACAGACTGGCAGCTTGATCCCATGATTATACCCCAAGGGAGGAGGAAGAGGAAAACAAGAGGTATTTCAGTGTGATGGAGTAAATCAATTATCACCAGCTCACTATGGCATTTTCACATTATTTTTATACCACATTCTAAATATCGCTAAAGTGAACGAGAGCACTGGAAGATTACAGCAATCTGAGGCAGAAAAAAAGGTGTGCCATACATTAAAAAAGCAGTATGTACTTCAATGTACCTCCGCCAACTGCATTACACAGTCCATATTTCCAAATGAAATTTGCAGATATCTTGTCATTAACAAGTAAAAACAAAGTTTTTGTTTTGCTGGGTTAACTTTTGACCTGAAATTCCAAATATTATCTACAAAGATTGCAGACAAAAACATCTCTGCACTTCCCAATATGCCCACATTCTTTTGTGTGTTTTCAACTCTTACCATGCAGTTATTTTACACATACAATTACCAAGTAACCATTTTGCTAAAATATTTCAAAAATCTTTGATCAGACAGGTTTGTGGTAGTCTCAGCAATTATTTTTCTGATAAAATAGAGGATTAAAGCTAGCTTCTGAAGAAGCTGTTAGAGAAAAATCAGCCCACTCCAACTATAAGGGAAGCAGATCTAGAAAACTAAAAGACAAGTTTTTCCCCCACTACCTTCATATGCATATATATTCAAATTACTAAACACAAAATAGACAGAGTTATAAGAATGTGTTAGACTCTCCCTATGAAACTGGCAAGGTTTACATTTTTTTAAATTGGAAGTCAATGACAACACTTGCCTTAACTTCTTTTACAAGAAACTGTAATAATAAGGCCCATTTTCTGTACCCATCCTTGCAAAAGAACATATCCTACTACCTACCAAAAAGACTTGGACCACCTTCACTTCACTTGTCTCCAATCCATTTTCATCTTATTGCACAGCCATGTACACAGCCTTCATCCTTCCTGAACATCCCATTCATATTATTTCAACACTAATCCTTTTCCCTTACCTCTTCAATGGAAAGCAGTAATGCACAAGTGCAGATATGTGAAGTACATAATAAACTAATTGCACCTTTGAATATGTATTGTGAGTATTTATACCTCACCCATTTCCAAGCTGTGAAAGCCCCATCCCTGGAGTGTTCAAGGCGAGGCTGAATGGGGCTTTAAGAATCTCATCTAATGGAAGATGTTCCTGCCCATGGCAGGGGAGTTACAACTAGATAATTTTTAAGGTCCTTTTCATCCTAAACCATTCTATGATTCTGTGATGCAGAGAAACACAAAATTTGACTGTTGAGTAACAAGAAAAGGTTGTTTAATATGAAGAAAAGGATATCTCTGAAAAGGTATTATCAGGCCCTGATGTACCTTTCGCTAAGGAACGCCTGTCCAGCTAGGCAGAGTAGATATACAGAAGGACACGAAAATCTCATTTAGAGCAGAAGAGGTTTTCCTCCATTATGTAGTGTAGGTTCATTCATAATTTCTTGCCCAAAAGGGGCTCAAAACTATTTCTGACTACCAGCAGTAGAGAAGACAAGACCAAGACACTCACATCATTATAGTGATAGTTAGTGGTGAATAGGCTGTGCCTAGTATTAGTTAAGAAACTGGAGTGGCAATTTTAGTTTGGAGAAAAAATGGCATTCAGCAGTTTTATTCTGCTACTCTACTCTTAAATTCTACTGTTATAAGTAATCCAAGTAAACATCTATAAAAAATTACTGAGGAAAACATGAAACTAATACTGCCTAGTGACAGATGTTCAAAGAAGAATGGTTCCTGCTGAAAATTTTTAAGCAGCAAAGAAGTATCTTCAGCATCTTCTTAAGAAGGCCAGTAATGGAATTGTCCATTCAGTAGATACCATAAAGATTTAATGTACTGTGTGAAAGGTTTTTCTGCAAAACAATTCAATAAACCTTTGCATGACATAGTTTTTATTTTTCCACTCAAATTTAATCTCAAATTTCACAAATATTAATCCACTGCAACTTTGCTTTTTTTTTAAAAGGAAACAAACCCAAATCCACTAAAATTATTGCCTGGACTGCCTGATGCCTGATAGAAAACAGGCCTGTTTGATTCTTGCTTAAGATCTACAGATTCACCTTGCACCTCTACAGAAAGTACTAACCAGTTAATACACAAAAACAGGAACATGGAAAAAATCTTTTTCTGTTCATTAGGACTGTTACACACTTCATGCATGCAATATATTAAATATGGGCAGAAATTCTTAATCACCAATTCAGAGAAAGAAATGCCTATGCCAAACTTAGCTTGTACTTACACTGCAAGGCTATACTTTTTCTCCCAGTAGGCTTCCATATCCAGGGACCTCTAAAGCCTCATCCTTGAGACAAACATGATCTACCACACAGAGCATTGTTTTAATTAGCTCTGATCTAAACTAAAAACAAAGAAAACACTATGGATATGTAGAGCTTTTTCTCCCCAAGATGTCTGTGACTACTACATAGCATATGTTGAAGGAAGACCCATCTTTCTGTTATATATGGTAGATCTGAGGAAGGAAAAGATGCCTCTTGCCTTGAATGCCAAGCAGCATCAACCTGTCGGACTTGCTCTCCTCTGGCACCACAAGGGTACCCATCTCAAGGTGCCACTGGAGTAGCATGGAGCTGTGCTATCATCTAGGACTGATGTATCTTTCTAGTTCTAGAGGAAAGGAGTAAAGAGCAGAATGGAAGCTGCCTTGCCACTATTGCTTGGCAGGAAGAAAGAGGAATTACAGGGAAATCAGAAGGTAGAAATTCACTCAGTTGAGATAAAGCACCAATAAGGTCCTAAAATCATAATTAACTGCCTCCAAAACGTACTTGAAAAGCTTATCACATATCCAAGAGACAGAAGGAAAACCTCTCCTCTTCCTTTATAAGTCAGCTATTTGTGATGTATAAGAACCAAACTAGAAGAACCAAACATTAGGCCAACAAGCAATAAAATATAAATAGAAAAATCCATTCACTTCAACTTTCTGGGCTTTTTTTTTTTAACCTAATATTGTTACATATCTTGAATAAAATTATGATCTAATATGAAAAAGAAATGGGTTAAGTAGGTCATTATTCAGTTTTTATTGTGGATATTGTCCTGTGTAGTGGTGGAGTATACATGGCTGTTTTGTTATTGCTCAGTCATTGAAGCAACAGAGATGAAATAAAATGAGCAACAAACCATGTCATCTCTCCCATGGGAGAAAGGTAAATGTTAAAAGAACACAGGGGTTTATTGTTTGATAGGAAGTTTTTCATCATGATAATTAGAAGTTCAAACATTTTAGTATCATCAATTTGTACACACTGTTAACCTACACAATGCCATTTTTAACTTTATTGTTGACTTTATTAGGGCCAACATTTCACTTAAAACTTCTGCTTCCTATCAGAAATTACTCCCTTATGTTCTGTACAAATGGTTTAAATCAAATTTAATTAGAATAGCTTTGCATATTTCAGATGCACTTTTTTTTTTAAACTTCTTGCTTCTCCATCTAAGTCATTGCTGCTATATGTACTGCTATGGATCCTACACACAAACCAGCAAGCAACCAATCAATTCAGTTGTTTGTTGTTTTCATTAGGTTTCAAAAGCAGCTATATGTGGAAAGTAATAGAGATTCTATCCAGTCTTCAAAAATATTCATTACAGAAGGAAAAAAAAATAGGAAATACACAATTGCCATGTCTCTTATGGACAAAAGAGAGTCAAATGTCAACAGATTGAAGGAGTTTAGGGTATGTATTCTTTCCTAGCAGAGTGCAGCCCTGGGACAAGCTGTCCGAGGGACAGTGCAATTACACCAGTAGAGATTTTTAGGCGAGATGAGACAGCTGCCCTCCAAGAAATATCTCAGGCTATGGGTGACACATTGATTTCACTCTTAAGGCCTCTCCTATTCAACAAGGAGTTGATCTTCTTAGCAGCTTTTGACAATTTCAGCAAAATCAGCACCCTCTTCTCATGTGTTAAACAGATTTGCGTCTGGGAATTTATGCTCATATGGTTGGTCCTACATGCACCAATATCCTTTATAAACAGACTCTTTTTAAAAATGCTTCATATTTTAAGTTCCTCTTCAGTATGATTTACTTTCCACTATGTTCCACCAGCTTGTAAAATATTGTATTCTGGGTGACATCTAAACTGTCCATAAGTGACTCAGCCTAAATTTGTAGTGATGCATCCTTCCTCTGACAACCTCAGTATACCACATCAGGAATTTTAGACTTCAGTCTTCTGGCTTAAGACTGCGTTGCTAATTACAATTTTTTAGAATTTTGGAAGCAACATTTCCGATCATCATATTACCTTCTCAGCCAGAAATGCAGAATCATAAACCCCTTCACAATTCTGACAAGAGCTAGCATCCCCTCAAAATAAGGTTAGCATGCCCAAGTCCAGTCTTTACCCATTTTCCAGATGATGGGCTACTACCCTCCTGCCAGTTCCTAGTAAGAGCATAGAGTAGAAGTGACCTTTTCTCACCAAAGATCAGGTGTCCAAGTAAACCTAGATCTTGCTTCCCCTCAATATGACCTTTAACATTCAATCTTGAATATTAAGAGAGACCAATAAAATTAAGGACCAATAAAATACCTGTTTTCTTCCTTCAATGAGATCTACCTATGAGAAAAACAAGACAAATAAAGAAGTTTCTCACTCCTTTGAATGGCTGTCATGCACTTAAGTTTGTACCTCTCTCTCCAATACTGAAAGCAAATAACTAATCTCCTACAATAACTCAGGTAAACTTCCAATGCTGTCATCCCCAAGACAACCTAACATCCATACACATGATTATGTTACTAAAAAGTGGTATACCAACACAAGACTGGAGGGATAAGAAGGGCAAAAGGAGAAAGGATAGAAATTCCTAGTTGCATTTTCCATTCTCCAACCTTTGATAACTTAGTTGCTAGCAGTGCTTAACTGGCTCTGTGAGGAACACAGTTTTTGCTTTAATACTATGCCTCAAAAATAAACTCAGTAGGAATGTAGTTGAAGAAAGTGGGAAAACACTTGAGGACAAAGACAAAACCTTACACTGAACTCTACCCCCTTCTTCAGTGACAGTATTTGCTATGCCTAACAAATAGGAAAAGTAAGGGGGAAAAAAGCTTCATCAGTATTTGTATTTGAGACTGAAAACATAAAAAGAAGCAGCATGCAAAATTCAGTCACACAATTTTTCATTCTCACTTGATCAATCAAGCTGCAAAATGTGTTGCTAATATTAAGTAAATACTATAGCTCATGTAAAATAGTTGACTCCAGCCTGCAAAGACTTGTATAGAACTTTTCCAAAGCAACTACATGAAAACAAAGCACTGAAGCCTGTTGTTTCATCCAAAAATTACAGCAAGAAAATCATGTTGCAGGAGCAATAAATTTTGCTCATTTTCAAGACTGCACTTTGATGACAGTTAAAGCACAACCTTTTCATTTACTCTGTTTCCTCAAAGTTCTCCAAGTGCCCAGTTTTGCTTGCTCCAGCCCTACCTTCCTCCACTTCAACTATGGGGAAATTTAATGAGAGATTCTTAGACTGTTTAAAAATTTTCTACTAAAAAGCATATTTTACTCATAAACAGTAGCCAAATACGATAATCTGAAGAGCATGCAAGTCCTCAGACACATTTTTAGTACTTCTTTCATCCTTACATTCTCAAGGCAACATTTCTAGACCTTCCATAGAAATGGTGACGATCTAAATTATTTCATCACACCATTCACTGTGATCTTTTAGATCAAGTAATTATCCAATTACATACTCCCTGCAGAGCCAAACAGACATGTCCTCTTCAGAGGTCCACTTAAAAAGTCAGAAAGTTCGGTCTGTAATACTAGTGACATTTCTCACTATAGAATCAAGCTACCATACCACAAACCAAAGAAAAAAAAATTACTGTTTAAAAAAATCCCTATATATCATAAAAGAAGATTACAGCATTATTAAACAGGAAAGTTTAAGCCTGTCATTGAACCTGTATTTAATACTATCCTAAGAAACTTGAAAACAAAATGAAAAACAGTAACTTTTTTCCAATTTACTTCTCAACCAAAAGTAAGTTTGTTTCCAACTTGAAAGAAAATCTTGGTATTTCAATTTTAAAGTACTTTGGTATGCTTTGGTTTTTAACTAATCAAGACATATGTATTTCCCACTACATACATTCTTCAATACACAGATGGAAGGGGAGTAAGAAATTACAAGACATAACATTGTTATACAATGTACTATACAAAAACCTGTCATTTAAGTTGCAAGAAACCTAGTCATCAATAAGTGAAAAAATACCTCGCTCAAAAATCAATTATGTTGAGTCTTTTGTATAGAGAAGTAGTACACCTTTCAGGCAACTGGTATTAATGAGCAGACATGGCTATAGAATCTCCATCTGTTTTTCTGACAAAGCTGTGACTACTCCAGTCTCTCATTGAAATTCCATTAATCTGGTGCACCAAGGACCAATGCGAAAATCAAAACTCCATCTAACCCTTTATCAGCTCACAATAACCTACAAGTGAACTCTGCCTGTTAGCATACAGCAAGTTATGATTTTGCTATCAATCAGGCTGTTAGCCAATAAAAAAAAAAAAAAATCAAGTTAAGACCAGAGTGCCTGGCTGTGCTGTTTTGTTTGGTCTGTCTTGTTTTTCAGTTTGTTATTTTATTTGGGGGTTTTGTTGTGTTTTATCCCTCTTCCAATTTCTGTAGGGTGTCTGGACATGTAAGCCCATGCATCATTCTCTTTCGTTGTGATTTAATTGCTGCCAGCAATCAAGTCAAAGCATCACTGAAGTGTGCTTGAATTTCATTAGATGATATAACTTATGCTACTTTCCTACAGTACCTAATAAACCATAAAGAAACCAAAACACATATGGCTTGAGGGAATAACTGGAAAATTAGGTGGCCATTTGGGAACTGAATGAACTTTTGAACCAGAGGAACAGAGAAAAAGAAATATTAAAAGGAAAGACAGACTTAGAATGCACACAGAGACGTGGGGGTTTGACCTTTTCAGTACCTAGAAAATTACATTAGCATTATGAAAAATACATATCATGTTTAGAGTTTATAATCCATCAAAGTTTAGATACTTTGTTAGTGCCTACCATAAGGTAAAAGTCAAAAGGACAACATAACAATCAGATTTGACAAAAGGCCTTTAGGTGACCTGTGCTAATTTAGTTATCCCATACTTATTGTTAAATGGATTATCTCTCTTGTAATTAATACACCATTAGACAAAGGTCACACAAAAACTCCAGGATTTCACAATGACTGTAACGTACACATAATACACTAATTCTTTATCTGTTACCAAGCGTGTGCCTTCACAAATTATGTTTTGACAGTAATGCCGCAAAGTCAAATTGTGACACTTTCAGAAGTCATACGAACCTTGAAGCCTAACTCAAGTATATAAAGAGAAATGCCTTG
This sequence comes from Daphoenositta chrysoptera, assembly GCA_013397915.1. Lineage (NCBI taxonomy): Eukaryota > Metazoa > Chordata > Aves > Passeriformes > Daphoenositta > Daphoenositta chrysoptera. The sequence continues at coordinate 663,459 of VZRO01005361.1, read as the reverse complement.
GGGTTTTTAAGCAACAAATATATGTGGAAGGTTTTACATAATAATAGGAATGGACTCAAACATAAATAAAAATCATCTCAATTTGGTTACCTATAGATAGGGCCCTCTGTTAACGCTGAGAGCCTTGATCCTACACAAATCAGGTTTTAGATCTGTACAGAGCCCTGCTGAACTGAACTGCTAATTATATAAGATCAAACATCTCCCTTACAGACCCAGTTTCTTGAGTAAGATTTAAATATTGAACATCAAGAGACTGCTAAAAAACTAAAATACAGTGTTAAGCTTCAACATACCCATTTATGCCTATTAGAACTGAAACAAATGGCACCTCTGGGGATCAGTCCACCTCTTATAAGATTTTCCCAACATACATTTTCATACACAGGCTAGGTGGCTAGACTGGAATGATGAATTATATATGTTAAAATCAAAATGGTCTTAGAATGACACATTGGACATTTAAAGAGAAAAAGAGGAACACTGTTTACTCCAATAAATTATGTATTTACAGATCAGAATTTACCACTTCCTCTCAATTTTCCTCGTGCTACACTCCCACCAGGTAATTAAAGAGGATTTATCACAAAAGACAGAAAGATCAGCAAGGTAAAATCACCTCAAGTATAAAAAAATCACACCCTTTATATTTTTACCTAAAGTGGTACGAATTAGTCAAGATATTGTTGAGCAGCTATTATACCTACTCTGGTAACTTCCAAAATAGGCTAAAAATTCATCACCCATCTGTACAAACTCATATGGTATTTCACACAGTCCTGCATCAGCATTCTTCAGCCATTCATTATTTAGGTTATGAACATTATTACTTTTCTCTTGATTAACTGTTTTGAAACAATTCTATAATCATATCTCCTATTAAATAGTCATATAATTTTGTCACATACCCTTTATGCAATCAGTACCATGTTATTAAGTTACAATTAGAAATAATGATAAGATTATGTTTGTAAGCAAAAATAAATACATGGAAAGTTGCATTCATCTGTAGTTTTGAAAATTAGCTTGGTTTTTCTAAAAGCCATACTCAATTTGACTGATAATTACATTTCAACCAGAGAGCAAAAAGGCCTGGTTTTACTTTTTTTAATAGAAGGTCACACTGCCAACATGCAATAAGCTCAATATAAAAAAAAAAAAAAAAGTGTGATTATTATTGTTATACATTTTACAGAGTTCTGGACATAAAAAAAAATGCATTATTCTGAATCAGTGGTTAGAAGGTTTATCACTTATGCATGTACTTGACTTATCCCTGTTCTGCAATAGACATAATTTTATACCTCATAAAAGCAATTTATGTTTCCAAAGGGAATAATCCGGATAATATAAAATGTGGAGTGCTACATTGCAGGAAGCATATTTTCATTCAGCAATTGTATTTCGAGATGGAGCTGCACAGTTTGATCATCATATCATGTCAGGAAACATCATTCACTAGTAAGTCTATCTAACTTCTGGTGCCACAAATTAATATACATCGTTAATTTATTTGTACATATACTTAATTTACTGCCGTATATTATCCATAGAAGGTATTTATATTATGTACACAATAAACTAATCTCAAAAATATGGACACTATGCTAAAGCAAGCTTGTTAACTGTTGATATATTCAATTGTTCATGTCTTCAGAACAGTAGCATTTAGCATTAAATTTAATGAATATAAAATAAGACAACATGGAAAACAGTTATGGAGTGTAGATTTTTTTTAAATGCAAAACCCAAACTTAAAATTTATATAACAAAAACATTGTGCAAAAGACTGTCTTAATGGAAGGAAACACTGTAGGAATAATTAATTTAATATTTTATGAACCTATTCTGCATGGAGTTTGCAGAAAAATATCAATCACATAAACTGTTTCATTATTTATTAGATAAATAATACAGTAAGCCATTAAGTAGCACAATAAAATTAAGCAAGAATCTGATAATGTTGAATTAACAAACAATTTGTTACTACAAATATTCACACTGGTTTAGCCACTGATCTATCTTTAAAAACATATGCATCTACAGAGGATGCTTTGTTATCAAAAACCATGAGTTTAGGAACACTGTGTAAATTTGAGACAGCTTCACTATGCTCTAGGACCACTAGAGAGAGCTCTTCAGTTCCTTTAAAGGTTCTTGTAAAGGTAAGAAGTGTCCAGCTGTGCTGCTTATCTGTTTATCTGTTTTCCAACACTTAACATTCGCATCACGAGGATCTGATTACATCATTTCATAGCAAACTGGCAAATCTAGTACATTCTAAGGTAAACAGTGTCACATACCATCAGAAGGTGCTTCATCCTCTTTATCGTATCGGTCAGACGCTATTGAGACGCTATCAGGAGGCGAAGAAAGAGAATTCTCAGACTCTTCCTCATCTTCCAGCTCTGTAAAAGTCAATATACATTGCTAGTTAAATAGCCTATCACACAAACACACAGAATAAAAGTAAGGAGGAAATTAATTCCTATCTGGAACTGAAAAAATCCTATTTCTCATGGACACTTGCAGGCTCCAGCGCAGCTGTGAGCGATGCTGTTCTAGGGCTACCTTCTGACCCGGTGCGCAAATGCTGCCGGAGCAGTTTCCCTAAACGCTGCCATGTAATGAACCTGCTCCCAGCACTCCACAGCTGGCAGCTTCTCACAAGGGGAGAAAGAAACTCTCCAGGAAAGAAGGGGAAGGAGAAAACACTGGAAGAAGGAAGAAAGGAGAGCAGCACCAGGCCCCGAAGTTCTGCCTGTCCTAGTGCGGGATGGAGCTGCAGCAACTTCCCTCCCAGGAAGTGCCAAACTACTGTTGGCAGCAGTTTGTTGGCCTCTGCCCACTTTCACTTTTCTTCACTGTAATTAGGCACTGCTTTGCAAATTGTGTGTGTATTCCTCCCATGAAACTAGAAGTGGAACCACCGTCTGGCAGCACCTGGTATGAACCTGTGGCTTGATGCAGCATTCTGTTACTGAATTTCTTGCCCAACTGAGCGCCCCACTACAACAGATACAAAACCTACATTATCAGTTAATCTAATGCACTCTGATCAGTGCCATGCATAAAGCGTGAAGGTCTGGGAAAGATATAGTGAAATCAGTATTACCCAAGGCTTTCACCTAATCAGGCAAAATTTAACTTCTTCCCGAAACTCAGTATATTTTCTCAGATACGTTTAATGCATCTACACAAAGAAGAGGGGGAAAAATGACAAACTACATTGCTCCTAAAAAAAAACCAAATAAAGGCTTGATGAAGGAGAAAAACCTAATATAGCAAAAATCACCAGACCAGAGTCGTAAAGTTGATGCTCCAATCGATTAAATGGCCCTCAAATTTCTTGAAAACCATGTAACACTAAATTGTTCAAGCATTGCCTTTTGGTACATACATACACAAAAAGCTTTCCAGAGACCTTCAAATATCATTCTCTACTCATGTATTCCCTTTAGGACACTGGGTGGGAAAACTAATTTTTAAGAATCCAAAATAAACCCGTGTATAGTGAAAATATTCTTCTCCACAGACACAGGAATCGCTTTCATCAGCAGGACTGCTAAGCCATGGCTGAGTTTTACCCCCTCCCATTTAATAACAGAAACACACAGAAAATTCAGAGACTATGTCCAGAAAGCACCATGGCTGTTTGTAAAGAACAACAAGTCTCCTATGCAGTTTAAACAACAAAGCCTGATATTTGCTTTGCCGGAGTTCTTTTATATTCAAAGGTTGTTAAATACCAGCTAGGCTTTCCCTTCATTAATTTAGCATGCTTTTCCTGGGAAAGCTTCCTTCCAAGCTCCCATGCCATTTAACAACTGCTCTGAATCTGAACCTGACTCCAACCTATTTTTGACACAGCCATCTTCCAGTAGCATGCCAGTCATCGTGCTAATCTGATCAAAATATTTGCACTTCATCACACCTGTCAAACCAATCAAAAGTAAATTATTTCTCTCTAGAATTCACCTCTTCTTCCACACAGAAAAACACAGAGCAGATAGCACATGAACAGAAAATACTAATGCCATATTTATAACCAGCATGATCATCTTTCACACTTAGAGGCCAGAGACCAGTTGCCTGTCTCTCTTTGCCTATATATATATCTTTATTAGACGATAGACTCCATATAAAAAGAGCAAACGTGATATTCACAACCTATACAATGGCAAAAGTTGTTCCACTCTTTTCCTGTCCTAAACTTTTACTAGTACTAGAATGCATAGAATATATGTGTACATGTAAGCCCTGGCTATCAATCAAAAATGTCCTCTTATCAGCTATGCATAAACATGTTATCATTTAACCTTCATGAAAGTGCCAGCATAAATTTAAAATATTAGGCTGTATTTGTAGCAGAAAACAATTGCACAAACACCACACTCAGGCACATATAATTCATGGGCTGAATGGCAAACTTAGTATATCTGAATGAATAACACTTGTGGATGACAAGTAGGTGAGTGCATATGTAGAAAGAACATCGCCAGAGGATTTTGCCCCACTCAGCAATACATAATCTCTTATTTAAGTTTGCATAGCTGCACTGTTATCTTGCTCTTCCACTAAGTCACCATACTACCATTTTCCAATTACACTTAGGATTTCAAATTCAGTAAACATTTGTGCTTTACTTTCATCTAAAAGCCAGATGACCCAGGAACAAGGAACTTTTAATACATACATATTTAGGGCATACCATATGCCTATCCCAGATTGTGCTGGTTTTGGCTTGGATAGAGTTAATTTTTTTCACAGTAGCTGGTACCAGGCTGTGTTTTGGATTTGTGCTAAAAACAGCGTTGATAAAATAGGCATGTTTCAGATACTGCTGAGCAGTGCTTACAGAGTCAAAGCCTTTTCTATTCCTCACCCCACCCCACCAGTGAGTGGGCTGGGGGTGCACAAGAAGCTGGGAAGGGACACAGCCAGGACAGCTGACCCCAACTGACCAAGAGGATACTCCACACCGTATGATTCCACGCTCAGCATATAAAGCTGGGGGCAAAAGAAGGAAGTGGGGGACTTGGTTTAGAGTGATGATGTTTGTCTTTCCAAGTCACTGTTACTTGTGATGGAGTCCTGCTCTCCTGGAAATGGCTGAACACCTGCCTACCCATGGCAAGTGATAAATGAATTCCTTGTTATGTTTTGCTTGTGTGTGCAGCTTTTGCTTTACCTATTATATCAACTTCATATCAACCCATGAGTTTTCTCACTTCTACCCTTACGATTACCTCCTCTATCCCAGTGGGGGCAAATGAGCAAGGGACTATGTGGGCCTTAGTTGTCATCTGGCATGAAAACCATGACACAGTTATATACTGTATTTGAAACAACAAAAAACATGGCAACACTGAATGTAGATTTATAATAAAACAAGTTTTTGTTCTATGTCTACAATATCCAAATTCAAAATGCTCTTAAAACAAAACAACCAAAAAAAGAAGTGTTGAGAGTATTAAGAAGAAATTACATACTCAGTGCTCTAGAGTTGTCAAAGCATTCTCTAGATATTAAATCCTAACTAAGGCTTGAAGACTTCCATGAAAAAAAAAGCCCTCATTGAGAAAGACAATCAGAACAAATATATAAATCCTGTGTCATACAATAGTACATTTAAGTACCTATACCTTACATGAAAAATGCGGAGAACAGGTGGCAGACTCTGGATAGAGGTACAAGCAACCTGCACTCATGCAGGACTAGATTAAACAAAAAAATCCTCCATTTTTTATTTTAGAGTAAAAAAACATAGTAGCAAATAAATAACGATTTTTGTAATTTTATATTATACACTGAAAAATACAATTCTTAAATTATCTAATTTGTACAGAAGAACTGCAGGCATTTCAATAGGAAAGCTGACTCATTGTGCTCTGGAGCTTTAACAGGCAACATTTCACATGTTTATGTACTGGCATAAAATAAGGACTAATTCCTGGTATCAACTTTGGCGTTTTTGCCTCCTAGTTCTGTCAGGGTTAAAAGATATCTTAGGACTGTATGCTATTAATATATAAAGATATTACTCCTGACAGTTCACAGAGTGACTTCCTGTTGATCCTATGCCATCTCCTATGCTCCCACTCAGGGTAATCTTTGCCCTTTCTCCACCTTACATGCTCCTCCATCAATGTGTTTTGTTGAAGTTTATACTCCACCTATGGAGTAAGAGCAGACAGAATTGCATTTGAAGCTCCATGTGTTACTCCTTGAACAGTCAGAGGAGTCAGTGTTGAGCAGCACAAACCACTATTCTCTTCAGGTGCCAAGCATCTAAAAATACACTCAAAAAGCATCAATAAATTAAAGAAAAGCATTCAACTTGCACTTATGTAATAGAAAACAGAACTACAAAGCAGCAATGGGCATCAGGTAAATGTATCCAATACAATTTGCAGGCATAATTGAAAGCATTGCTGCCTAATCAAACATCTAAAAGCAAAGCATGCTCAAACAAAATGTCTATAGACTCATTAGTTGGCAGCCATTCCATTACAATCACACATAATGTCAGTAGTGCCTTGAACCCATGCCAATGACAACAGCATAAATTTTGCATCTCATTTCTATGGTCATAAAATTAATGACCAGTTTAAAAATACTTCTTTGCAAAAGTTATTGCCTAAAGAAATGACATGAATGTGTCCCTGTTATGCAGCCACAAGTATAATTATGGAGTTGATGCTCATTAATATAGTTTCTTGTTTCCCCAGAATAACATATGATTTATCTGGAAAATCGGGAAAAAATAGATTAATTAAAGGTAGATATTTAACAGTCACAATAACAAAAATATGTACATGAACTGACCCTATTCTCCAGTTTCTGCAACTTAAACTAATCTGTTACAGGTTTGATAGCACAATCAATATTTTATGATGTCTGTAAGAAAAAAAAACCATACAATGTCATTCCTTATTAAATGCTACCTTTTCCATTACAGCTTATTTATTGATTCAGGAAATAATGCATACCAAAGGGTAAGTTTACCACGTTAGGAATGGAGCACAAAACAAACTCTCTTCATTGTAACAAGGGCTGTACTTCAGTTCCTACCCCCTGTTCTGAAGACTTCCAACAGATTTAGTTGGTACAAGTTCAATATAATGAATAGGACCATATTACTTTAGAAGAATTCAGCTCAAAAAAAAATCCAGACTTTTTTTTTCCCCCAAGAATTCATTTTCTTCTGCAACAGTGAGATTATAATAATGAATTCCTAAGCATTAAAGATACTGCTTACACCACTTACTCTAAAAAAGAGCAAGCAAGATGTTTCACCCAATGCCTCTGAGAGAGACTTGCTACCTCATATCCTCAGATAACTAAACACTTTCAATCTATTTCTAAAAATGTCTAGACAGAATGATGCATTAAAACTGCTCAAGTATAAGAGAAATAAAACAACTCACGAAAATAAAAAGACATGTAGGTCACACCACCCTGCTTCTTGCCATTTCAGAAGGTCCCAAGTCAGAGCAAGTTGAAATCAGTTCCTCCTGTCCAATCTCTGCTGCAGTAAGAACCCACCAAACAAAGGACTGGGTGAAGCTATCAAGCAGACCAAGCAAGGTTCTCACTACACAGTTTTTCATAAGAACAAGTAAGCAAAGTTGCTTTCAAGCTGGCAGGGGTATACCTTAGCACCTTGATAGGGGCATCTCATATTTTTAAGATGCTACTGACCCAATCCACCAGTCACCCTGCAAGACTGGATTCTTCTGACAACCAATTTTTCAATGCATGCTGTGCCATGCAGTCTGCTCCTACACACTCATTCCTGAAGGGCCTTCTAGGGTCCCCTATTAACATGATGATTTTTAATGGCTTGTTTTGTAAAGGTCAAGTAGAAACTCTTTCGCTGCTACTTCTTAATACTGAAACAACATTAAGTTTGCAAGCAAATACGCTTCAACCAAGAAAAGCAACTGCAACTTTTACTTGCAGAGTTGCCTCTCATTTTCATGATGCATATCTCAACAAGACCACTTTGTGCTGCACTGGTGGGTGTATCTCGTGTTACTTGAAATTGCCCTTGGCATGGACGCTTCACAGATAACAGCTGCATGTAGCTGAAAGGGACAACACAGTGATTTGCCCAGAGTGAAACCTCCCAGACTTCTGGGATAAGTGATATTTGGCACACTTTTAATGCATTTGATGGTCTCTCCAGAAATAAATCATGATGATACTCAAAGAACTGGGTAACAACTAAGCCATATCTTTCCCATTTATGGTCAAATACTAATGATGTATTTAGGCTCTTGACTAAAAAGTTCAAGTGTGTTAAAATATAGAACTCGCATGCACGTGTGGCTCTGGTGACCACAAGATACTCACTCTCTTTCTCAAGTCCAAAGAGACTCCTACTTGCTGCCATTTCCTGAAAAGGAGTGTACAGAGGGGAAAAAAAACAAAAAGGAAATATCACCTCTTTTCAAAAACAGAAAAGAAAAAGTTCTAAAATACAAACCCTTTGCAGACAGTGCTACTCTAACAGCTTGACTATTTCCAGGAAGCAGAGGTCTCAGGCTCCAGACACACTATGCTCTGCCAAGAGCCAGAAGCATCTGAGTCATCTAAAGGTTTCCTACAGGTGCTCCCAATAATTACATAGTGAATAACACCAATGCTCTAGAGACACAGATTTACCCTCTGTTATGCTACAGTGAAAAAAAACCAAATGTGGACCATCATCAGTTTTTATCAGAGTGAAAAATGCTAGGTAGAAAATGTCATGTCATACTTTTCTGCATAATTTAGTGCTGCAGATCAGATATGAGGTGCACTGAATGCTTTATGGGGAACTGGTTCTGCAAATTCCCATAGTGTGACTCAATTTGGCTACTTTTGGTGTCTCACTTTCAACATTGAGCCAAAATATTTTGTGAAAAGTGATTAAAAATATATATTTTACTAAAATAAATGCATAGAACAGATGGCAAGTGAACTTCAAACACAAATACAGTTTCTAGAGCTTAGAGTGCTTCTGCCAACTTTAGCACTATTTTTAGCATAAATTGAAAACAAGGTTCTTTTAACTAAACATTTTGGCAGTCGCAGTATTGATTCAATTAATCTCAAAACAGAGAAATGCCAAAAACTGTATTAAGTCAGAATCTTTGACAAAGTTCAGACTTTTATACCCTTAGTGGAATATTAGTCTTATAAAAAATGAATCCAATTTGTATGCAAATTACCTTCGTTTTCAAGTTTCTTCCCAATTCTAAGACATAGAACAGGTTGCTGAGTGTGACCACAGCTTTGCAGTTTTGCTTAAACTGCTTAGATCAAGAGTCAAATATTTCAAATTTAAAGAAAAAAAGGCAGCAGTGTCTAGGAGAAAGACATTTCTATAGAGTTCTTCAATTTAAGAATAAAATAGATACAAAAAATGTCTAATAATTTAAAAAATAAAATTCGAGGGAAGATCAGTGGATTGGATATAAATATAATTGTACATTTTTGGTCATAAGAATGATATGGACTTTCTTTATCCATAAATCAACAACACACTTAAGTGCAAAAGTCAGTGTTAAATCAGGTAACACATCACACACGAGAATTAAATATTTTCCCATACAATTAATTTTGTGTCTTTAATTTGCATGTGTACCCACTTCTCCTAAAAAGCTTCATTTTTTTTTCAGTCTATATAGACACAATAGATTCTTTTGTCAGCATATTTACTGACCTGACAGACAACATCAGAAGGCTTCTTTCTAGGAGGATTCAAGAAAGTCCTCAAATTCATCAATCTGGTTGCAAAGAAGTATGCATGCACTTTCTGAGAGAGATGCACATGGGTGATTATAGTTCTAAGGAGCCTGGTTCTACTCGTACACGTGCTCTTCAATTATTTTTTTATTATTATTCTTTCAAACCTCCTTGCTTTATCCTTATGGAAGGCAGGATTCTGTATGCTATTGGCCAAAGTCCATAAAAGAAGAGTTTACAAATAGCTTAGTCAAACCAGCTAGTCACTACGTGCAAAGTCAGTGGAACTTCAAGAACATTCAGTGATGAAAGAGAGTGGAGTGAAAAGTTTGCCCACAACACATACTTGTGGAACAACTCACAAGCTGAAGGAGCCACTGTTTGAGACCAGAGTCAAGTATCATTACATCCTACAGGAAATATAGGAATTTTAGAAGTGTTAGTCCACTTCTTTTAGCCTCCAAAAATACTTCTGGATGCCTCTGAAAGCATGACAGGTCACAACTCACAAGATTCTTGACAACAGCTGATGTAGTATGACTACTATACCATGATAACATACCATGACAGGATGAACTATTCTTCACCTTCCCTTTCAGCTACAACAGAGATTATTTTATTTATATTTTAAAAAGGAATTAACTGCTACCACAAAACCAAGAACAGTAAATACGGAGTTTAAATGTGCATAGTAGTTTTTATTCTTCCTAGTTTGTTTCAGTGTAGTTTCCACATTTTGCTCTCACCCCTCCTTTTTTTCCTAAAATATATTATCCCATTTCTCACCTTATATGTTGAGATATTTCTTCTGTTTTTGGAGAGGGTGGAACTGACCATCACTGCCTTCTGAGTTTTCAATACCTTCCAAATTTTCCATTTTTCAAATGTCTAGGTGTGCACAGAGGTATGAAAATGGGCAAAAAAGCTGACCTCCCTCAGCTGCTGCCACTGCTTTGTTCCACTAGGAGCTGGCCAAGAATCTGACTGCTTATCTCCATGTGAGTCCTTTGTTCTACACCTACAAAAGTCATGCCTAATTTGTACAGTCCTGAAGTAAGAATGACACAACCAAATAAAGTTTAGCACATACTTCTTGAACTCTGGAAATTATACCAACAACTCATACCACTGAATCACACTCCCTCAGATATTTTGCAAGTAAGTGCAGGCTCCTGTTTCTCATAATTTTTTTTATATTCCTGCATGCAGCAAATGCACAGTTAATTTGGAGAAATGTATCCTTGCTTGCAGAAAACAATGGTATGATTTTCATTTTATTGAAAAATACTTAAAACTAAGGTGTCAGTGTTCACAAGCCTCAGCATTTATACATAGTTCTACGACCTGAACCAGAGATATATCAAGAGAACTTTTTAAAAGGCAATATATGCTTCTTAAGAATCAAATGTAGTCTAATAAAAAGAAGAAGACTGAATATAATTTTCACAGAAATCAGAGCAAGTTATACAGTAACAATTACAGGCTATATAAATCAAATCATCCATTTTGCTAGAGATAATGAAATCTCATTTTTGTTAATAATTTGTTGAATTGGAAAAGAAATTCTGAATCAAATTACCAATGAAGAAAGTAAATAGACCAGAATTTTCTTGACCTTCGAATTACGCAAAGCAGTAAATGCAAACTCTGCTTTTTGTAGGCAACTCTCATGATTATTACAGAGTCAGAGCCTCAGGAAGTTATTAAATCTTCAAAAACATGCTCTCCAAAAGTCAGATACATTTGCAATGAAACAACCACCCCGCCTAATTTCATGTTAGTAATTTCCTTAATAAAATAACATTTTACTTTCCCACACTCAGTTCTGTTGGACAGTGAGGAGAAGAGAAAAACTACATTTTATCTTCTGTAACAGTGCTGAGGTGCAATATTTAAAAAATAGCAAATTATTATAACACAATTTTTAAACAATCACATAGTTGGAGTTTACAAAATCTTGTCAATCTTGAATCTTTGGGAAGTTTCAAGTTGCACTGTCCCTTTCAGTTGAACTGTTAGGGCTGCATAACTTGATTTAAACAGGCATAAGAAATGTATGAACTTGTTGTGCCTTGTTATAACACTACTTGCCTAATATGACTTACATATTTTCACTTTCTCAGGAGGCATGCTGTAGCCTACAGATTTGAACCTCCTTGTCCAGAAACAGACAGTTCTTCAACCACTGCAAAAAGTGAAGCTTTGCATAGGCTTTTTTGACCTCACACTGTGACCCTCATACCAGCATCCACAGGCTATAGGTCATGACCTCAAGAATTAGCATCATGGAAATAAGAGCCCTTCCAGGTTTAGTTACAGAACAGAACACTGTAGCAACAAACCCCTCAGTCTTCTCTAAACTGAACTCTGCAGCTTTGTTTAAACTCCACTAGAAGACAATAGATAACCCACACTTCAGTTTTCATTACTCGCACACTAAATCATCTCCTCTCCAGCTAAAGGTCTGAGCTCCCGCTGCACTATGAAAACATTCATTCAGTGTGGATCGAAAGCCAATATCATATTGCCACGAGATGATCCTATTAAAAGGTTAAAGAAACATCACTATGGAATTGAAGACTTTTGCAACGTTAAGAAAAAAAGGCTGAAATGAGTAATCCCTGTTAAAATTTTATCTCCTAAGCAGGCTACTTTGCATACACTTCCTCCGGAAAAAAAAACCCTGCATCACATGGTCTTTCGCAAGGCTGCACTCTGGCTAATAAAGCTCCATTTATACTAAACTTATAATAAGTACGCTCCATAACAAGCTCCATCATATATGAAACCCCGAGCTGCATTTCCTGCCCTCAGCGAGCGCTCTGGGCCGCGGCCGCCGCCGGCAGCGGGCCCCGGTGGATGCGCGCCCCGGCACTCGGGCCGCTGTTCCCCGGTGCCGCAGCAGNGACTCACCTTCCTGCGGGAACTCCTGAGGATAACTGCAGAGAAAGAAGAAGAAGAAGAAACGTCAGAAAGCACCGCACACTTGCAAACCCACGGCACGAGGACGTGGCGCGGGACGACAACCAGTTTTCAACGGGTTTTGTAGTTGAAACTTAGGGCTGCAAGTTTTCCTTGAAAATTCTGAAGTCTTTATCTTTGCTTTAAAGTATTTAGGCAGTTTTCCTTTTGCCTTTGCAGCTGAGAGAATCCCCAGACACTTCAAGGAAGACTTGAACAAAAGCAAATCCAGACTAAGCAGTCTTTTCTAGGAACATGCATCTATCCAGATATCTTAAGGTATAAAAAAGCACAAAAGCATCTTTAATTTTAGTAAACCTTCTAAACATTAATATATTTCAAAAAATTTTGTGCATAAGTAAAACCATTAAGCATATTTTAAAATAAAGTAGTAGTTAAATGGGAAAAGAAAAAAAAACAAAAAACAGTGGGTATAGATGCAGTACATTTGCAGAAATCTGAATGAAGATGTATTAATAATTAATCAAAAATATAAAAGTGAATGCATGCCTATATAAAAATTCCTTTTCAGATAAGAAGATCTCAACTTATATAATACCTCGAAAACCCCAAAAAAATTATCATCCCAGAGGGAAAACATACTTTTATATACCTATACACCTTTTCTTCAGAGCTAAATCTTTGTATTTCAGGAACAAAAATAATCACAGGATGCAGTTTGATGATACAGACAAATTACCAGGACAGATTTATGCAGAATGGCATTCAAGAAGCATTCATGGGCTATGAACTAACTGGCAAATAAAATGCAGCTGCCAAGATCATCTTTATGAACCATAAGCAGAAGTAAGGGTATCAGGTTAGTCAATAACGAGATGCTGGCAAGAAACGAGCAGAAGAGAAAGGAATGGTCTAGAGATAAGAAACTGGGAAATGCAAACAGAGATAAAAGGCCAGATCTAAGAAATCCAATGTTGCAAGTGGCAGTAATAGATACAGCCCAACATGTGGGATGTTAAAATCAAAGATGACTACAATGTGCATGTATTTTGTAGCCTGCATGAAAAGCAAAACACTGTTAACAGTGAATAATATTACAGGAAATAAGGAACGAATTAGAAATTAAAATAAGATGTGAAACCATGGGGTCACGCAAGTGAATAGCAAAAGATTCGGTGTCAATATGCTCTAACTGCAGGTTCCCTCCCTTTGATATTTCATTAACCAAAAAAGCATCATTCAGTCAAGAAAAAAGTCAGTAGCACTGTATCTGCGAGTCATCTGTACAGCCACAGTTAACTCAATAACCCAGAATGGAAAGCAGAGGAAAGAAAAAAACCTAAAATCCTACTTTCTTAAAAGAGAGGATGGGGGAGAGCTCATTCCCTAAGCATTTACAGCCCCATAGTGTGACTCAATTTGGCTTCAATCTTCTGAACTTCAATCCCACAAGATTTTGGGACACATCTCGTGTCTCCCTCCAGTTAGTGCCATACAAAGAATGACACCCTCGCCAGATGATTGTGCTGTCCTTGAAATTGTAAACAAGTGCCACAGGGGCAGAAGCATCCCATGAATGGAATGTTTAGGAGATACCACACAGAAGTGATCATTAGAAAAACACTTTGAAAACAACAATGTGAAAAGAACAGCAAGTACTAGGCTATATCCTAGTTGATAAGAGTTCTAAGAAAAGAGATTTTCCAAAGAAAACTTTGTAGTGCAAATGAAACTATAGTTAAATTTCTTTAGCTGAATTGCTGACTGAAATAACACACCATAGAACTCTCTCAAATCACTCTTGATATTAAAACAAAAACACCCACCGTCCTCTGCTTTGTCTGTCATAGCACTTTGCTTAAACAAACTTATGATCTGTAAATAGGTTCAGTTATGTTTCAGTTTTCTATTACATAGCTAAACAACAGAACAGGTAATAAAGCAAAGTCAGCATTGAATTATGCTGTCTTACACCAGCTGAGTATGGTGATAGGAAGCTCATTCATATCCTTAATACATTATATTTCTCATATTTTAATGAATCTTACCAAATGAGAGGTGAAGGCAAGCTCTACCCAACTAGCTTGCAATCAGGTTTCAGAATATTAAGCAATTCAAATGGGACAAATCATTCTAATACCATTTCTTACTAAATTGTAGCAGTTTTGAGAAGGAAAGACTTGAACCCATACAGATTTTTTTTAAAAATCAGGACCTAGACAGACGTTTTAATTGTTAATATGGGTAACGTTTATTAAAAGATTGCAAAACACTTTAAGTTATCAGTGACTTTATAACACATTAAAGCCTTGAAGTTCACTTACTTTGCCTTAACATCCTTCATCTTCTTAAGAAGAACTTCCCTTCTTTCTTTTGCTTTCTTGGATAGATTTTCTCCTTTTAGTGTTTGGGAAACAAATGTTTCAACATCTAAATAAAAAAGAAAAATAAATACACCTCAAAAAAAAAGATAAAATATTGCTGTAATGAGTTTATCCTGATACTACTGTGAAAAAAACAAGAAAATTATTTTCAGCCCTACTCACAGCATAGTTAACAGACATGTTAGATTCTAAATGGGATACATTTGTTCTCTATCTACTTATGCTTAGCACAGCAAATCCTATGGTGACATTTGATTCTTGCACACTTAATTATGCTATGCAAGTCCTAATAAATTGCAGTCCTATAACAATTACTTTCCATCACCTAGAGTAAAAGACAAAGCTAAAACATGGAAATAGCCTTTATGCATATATTACTGCCATGTTATTTCAGAAGTTCAAGTTCCAAAGATGGTTGTGTAATTTATTATTTCAGCAGTAACACTTACCCAGATACTAATATAGCTCACTTACTGGTTACAGTATTCTCAAGTGTTCTCACATTGCCTCTGAAATCACTGATTGACTAAAGATTCATTTCTAAAGCAATCCTGAAAACAATTAGGTAGGCACAATAACCATTTCAAAGGAGTCAAGCTCAACAGTGTAGTTGAAATTAACCACACCTGCACCTGTAGAACCACAAACTAAGGCTCTAGTCTGCACTGTATATTTTAATCCCTATACATATAATACTTTTATATAGTCATGTACAAACAAAGCATTCCATAAAATGTACCACAGATATTTTAAGATAACAAATATCCATTCCATAGGATAAAAAGAATGCAGTGTCTGAGCATTTGTGGGAGTGTAACTCCCCCAGTAGTGTGTTTTCTTGATTAACAAAACAATGGAAAAAAACAACTCTAAAAGTTGCTTATAGTTACCAATCAACATACAATTATCCCAAAAGCAGAAAAGTAGAAATACAACCAAAAAATCCTGCTTGTTAACATAAATGTCTCACCTGTACAGGTAACAATTGCTCATTGAATATGAGAAAGCATTTGTAGGTAACAAAACACCTTCTCACAGTGCCTGCCCACCCCCATGCACACACAGACACACACACATATATACACCTTAGCTCACTCTGTATAGATGCAAATGCATATGGTTAGTACTATTTTAATCCTCTAACTTTTCCAGTCAGATGAGACATTCCGTTTTAATACAGAAACATAAATAACAGCCAATTAAGTACTCAAGCGCATGCAGAAGTTTACATGAATATTTACTGCAGATTTCCTAAATGAAAAACTTAATTGCCTGCTTTTTTGTTTATAAAACAGAAACATATAACACTTTGTATTACAGGCTGGAAGAAAACAAGTCAAAAGTTACTCTTTGAGAACACTAGCATAGCTATTACAAAGATGTTGTTCTTCACAAATAATTTACTAGATTATTTTTAGACGTTTAGATTATTGTCCTCACAGAGTATGGCAAAAACATCCATTTTCTACAGTATTTTAAATTTCTGAAGAATGATATTGATCCCCCTCCCCATAAGACAGAGAATCTTCCCCATTACATTTTCCAAAGCAATCTTGAATGGGGGAGACCTTCACTCAGTTCTATGGCATTCCTTCTTTAAAAAGACAGAAGGAAAGGCACTTAACATGTATTAATGAATCCTCCAGACATACCCCCAACGGCCTCTATGCTGTACACCAAGCATGCCTACAAAGATTTTGTCCAAACCCTTAGAAAAAGTACACACCTTCCTAAATTCTAATGTTTGGAATTGCCAATCAAGCTGGCAGATGAGAACCCACAGAATCCAGTGATATTGACCAACTACAAAACTAAGGTCAAAAAACCTGATACTTTTACTATTCAGAGCAAAAATCAAAACTATCAACAGTTTTTCTCTCAATAAAATCTAACAGGATTTTCCAGTATGAAACAAGCTTTCACTTGGAGAGAGACAGCCTGATTAAATATTTATTTCTCCACACTTTTATAAATTTATTTTAAAAATTAGATAGCAGCTTCAAAGTTCTACCTAGGCACCAATATAAGGAATTGGTCATGTTTATAAAAAAAATTTAGAGGAATTAGTCATGTTTATAAATCAGGAGCAATACTTGCACAGTAACCTTGAAACACTAATTAATCACAAAACTTGGCTTCAGAAGTCTTCATTTAAACTCAGTGGGCTTCTTTATTTCTTGGAAAAGCTCAGCCCAGGTGAGAATTCTGCCATCTCAGATTCTGACTATCAAAGCTTTATTCAAAAACAAACGTTTAAATAACACAATTAAGGAGTATGTGAGGACTAGAAACCAAGCTGACTATTATAAACAAGGATTACCACTTCTGGCTTAAAATACACTGTAGATACAAAAATTTGAGGACTAACTATATTGCTGACAGATTTTGCTCTTTTCCAGAAAACCTTGGACTTCAAAAGCAGAAATAATAGAGAATTTTCAACCATGGAAGGACAGGGCAGAAGTAGATGCTCCATTTACTCTTAGTGTAAATACAGTTGGAGGAAGGAGGCAGAAAGAGAGCAAGCATATACAAGTCTGTCATTTCTAAACAGCAGCAGTTACAGAAGACATCCCTGGGATGGCTTCCCTCTCACATGAGTATGTGAAACAAGTTCTCTGAGCTTAGGTGTATCCACAATCAAGGTGCACTGTCTTCACCATGGAACACTATTACTTCCATATGTCCAGAGATACCATATGGTTTGATTCATCACAACCCCAAAATACGAAGACAGACCTGACATACACATGATGCTAAAGAAGCAGTTTACTTGAAAATTACATTTTACTGTATCATAGATTTTTCTTATCTACTCACAATTACACAGTACGTTATATATCTTGTTCTAATCTACTGTTGTAAATCCATCCAGGATGTACCAGATGCACAGGATGAGTAACAGCCTAAGCTTCTCTGGACAAGAAGCCAGCAAGTCATCTAAGTTACTCCCATATTGTGGAGGAATATGGACTGCCTCAACGTAAGGAAATGTTCCTGTAATTTCTCTGACCTTCCACAAAGTGATTTACCTAGGAATTAGAACAGAACTTGGGACTTCAGTACGACAGATCCAAGTCTCATACAGAAAACTTCAAACAGAAGCAGCAAAATTTACCCATTTCTCACCACTATTCTAGTCACTTACTTGTTCTCCCCTCTCCAGGATGATCCACAACTTGGTCTCTCCTATATTAGTTTAATGCTACTCAGAAAACAAAACTACTAGTCACAAACACTTGAGTGTAGACCTGTTTCATCCTTCAGCAGCAGCCGATCCGTCAAGGAATTGAAAAAGGAATAAAAGATAAACTCCACACAGAAAACCTCTTTGAACAGATTTTTGGTCTAAAAGCACTCTAACTAATCAGTTACCCCACAGCAAAAAAAAAAACCAAGTTACATATTTCCATAAATTGTTCCTAACAAACTGAGCAGCTATTTAGTATCACACATTCCACACACTTAGCTGTTCCCACTGAAAACATGAAAAGAGAAAGAAAATTAAAACTAAAAAGAAAAAACCACTAAACCAAATAAAAACAAAACAAAGAAAAATACACCATGGAAACCTATTCAACACCTCTTTTCTTAAGCTTGTGTATTAGACTGCTTGATAGCTTAAATACCCATACTTGTTGCTCTGTTTCTTAAAGCTCATGATGTTAAATTTGTTTGCACCATACCCCAGAGAAGTTGTTTGCCTGCAGGAATGAACAAAAGCTACCAAACTGAAAGATCCGATTGATACAAGTCACTCACAAATTACTCTGCCAATACAGGTTACAAACGGACGGAAAAGGGAAGTCACACCACAGTCTAGCTCTGTCCACTCCAACCACCTCATATAGTTCAAAACTTAAGTGTCAGTTCACAGAACAGCCAAAAGCTAGAAGCCATTTTAATTTCATTTTCATCTACAGTCCTTTCACGAGGAGAAACGCTAAGATTTATTTTGCATTTCATTGTTAAAACAGTTTATGGTTCTCTTTACTTCAATGATTATAAACAGACAACGCTGCAAGATTTTCATAGTTTTAAAATCTTTGGAGCTATTTTCTTTAATGAAGGCTGAAACCACACAGATGGCATTTTTCAAGAACATTGTAAATTTCTAGCCCAAAGCAAATGCTGTGTTAAAGAGTGCTAAGCATAACAAATCATAGCACATTCGTTGTTTACAGGGTTTAATATTGTAAATGTAAGTCACACTTAATAAACAAACATACTTAGGACAGAACTACCTCTATTTTGTGGCAGGGTGGGCCAAGCAGATTCCCACAGAGCCACTCAAAGGCTATGTGCTGGGTCGTTCTTTCTCCACTCCTCCAGCAGATAACCAAAACGTTATCCAATCACATTGTCAAGAAGTTAATCACTCCATCATGGACACATCAGCTGATGAGCTGACACCATTCAAATGACAAGAGAATAATCAGGAAGTGGCAGTGAGATAGGAGTGTTTCCACACACACACACACACACACACACACACACACACACACACACGGCAGGGCACACACGCAGCTCCACCTCCGTGGCCCAAGGAGAAGGCAGGCCCGTGGCGAGGTGTGCCAGTTTGGCCAAAATTTAAAGGAGAATATCCTCCGAGGGAAAGGCAGGGTACCACCACCCCTTCCCCCCAACACCAGGTTCGGGAAGGAAAAAAAAAAATTTCCTTGAAGGAAAGTGAAAGAGATAAAAATTATTTATTTAACAACACACACAGAGAAAAGGATAATAATGCTAAATAATAAAATCCCTTGCTGTGGAGGGAAACCTGGGAAGATTTTCAGAGTCCTTCTCTGGGTGTGGCCTCCCTCCTCCTCAGAGCTGGGTCAGTGGGCCCCCCTTCCAGGGGCCTCGGAAAGAAAGGTCTCCCGCGATGTGCTCCGGTGTTGTAAAACAGTCCCAAAGAGAAGAAGAGGAAAAAAAACAAAACCAAAAGTCCCAAGAAAACTCTCTCCGGAGAGAAAGAGCCGAAAGCTGGCTGGAAAGCAAGGCCGCCTCTCCCCTCTCCCTGCCACCGAGCCCAGGGCAGAGAGCTGTGTGTCCTTGAGCAATTGTTTTGAAAAGTTCGCTCAGTTTTCTCTTGCACCCAGGCTTAAAGGCACTGAATTCACCTTCTGGGCAGAGTGGTGATAGGGGATACACACCATAAAGTCAGTCCAAGGCACGAGGCTGGACACGCATCCATCGTGCGAGCAGGGACACCTGCGCGGGATGAGCTGGCAGTGGTGCTGCCACTCGCACAAGAAGGCAACGGCAGGACAATTCCTCCAGCACCAGCCTTCTCTCTCCTCCACCTCCAGCACTGAGAGCCAGCAGACGGCTGCCAGCCACAACATTTGGGACGGCAGGCCAGAGAATTGTGCGGGATAGCTGCAAGCTAGGCACATTTATTACACACACACTGTCCAAAGGTGACCAACATTAAACAGACTGCCATGTACCTTTCAGCTTTACACGAGCTGGCATTAGAAAGCAATTAATTAATTTGATTTCAAAGTTTTCATGTCATTCATTAATAGGGAATAAGTCTGAAGACAAACTATCAAGCAATATTTGTCACTGCCTGCTCTCTTAAATAAAGAAATATTTGAGGATTTTGCTTTTGCTCTCCCCCTGCCTTCGCAACTATATTTTAAAGTCTCTCTCTAGAGCTTGCTAAATTGCCTTTTAAATATATATACACTTAATCAGAAACAGAATACATGATGTTAAATAAAAGTGACTGAACTTCAAGATGTCTAAAAATACTACATTTATCCAGCCTAACAAGAAGGTGAGCATTCCTTTTCATGTAAAGTCCTGGAAAGAACTGCCTTTAAAAACTGCTGTACCTCAAATCCCCAGAAGCAAGGTTGAGTTGCTGTGTCGACACATACAAAGTGCATATCATGAAAAATGTTGATGCTCAAAAGCTTTATTAGTGATTTAAAAGCACAAGTATACGCAAACTGCTAAGAGTCCTCAAATGAAGTAAAAAGATAAGGCATCTCTTTTAAAAGATTACAAAAGAAATTATAATCACCAACTATATATATATATAGCTACATATCTATCTCTAATCTCATTGGCTGAGTAGTTGCGTATCCTCTCTCTACATTAAAGAGGTGAGAAAAGATGAAGCTGTAACATATTAAGCATATAATGAAAAAAAAACACACCAGTACAAATCATGATCAAGTTACAAAGTGATTCCAAATGAACGATAATAAAAAATGTTAAGGATTAACCTAAAGATTTACACTGTATGCCACATTGTGCTGTGTCTATTGTGGTTTGTTGACATATGATTATGAAAGAAACGTAAACCCAGTCAGATGAGAAAGATAGACTCCATGTTAATTGAAAAAGACAAACTAAGTGAATAATGAGTATATAAAAAATAGCCTATGCCATTTTTATCACCCATATATGACACTTATTCCCAAATTTATGGCAGAGACAATTGAACTATGTTTCAAATCACTGGAGGTTATTTCTTACCAGGAATCCCTCTGTGCATTTTTTTCACCTCACTGTTTCTAATCTTTTTCCATTACTATTGAAATACATACATACTGCCAAAGCTGTAAATACATGTCTACTTAAAAGATGTCTACAATAATCACCCTGGTTTATCTTGTACAGATGGATTCTTCAGCAAGAACTGGCATTTGTTAAAACCTTGGAAACATGGAAATAGTCCTTTTAAAAAAGAGTAAAGTTTTAAACAACAGTATGCTTTTAAATTTGAACCAACCAATAAAGAAGAGCTACACTATACCTAGAAGGCTTTTTTCTATGACGGGCATGTAAGGAGCAAGTCCAGGAACAGCTGACATGGAAGATGAAGATGGACAGTTCATTTTTTGGGGATCAGGGGTAAATATAACCAGGACAGTCCAAAAATAAAAGGTAAGCAACTCATGCACTGGATCCAGTACCTTGTAGCTTTCTTGTCTTGCCCTTTTCTGCAAGCTGTTTCCAAGATGCAACTAAACGCGTAGGTAAACAGTACTATTTGAAGAAAAAAATAAGAGGAATCACACAGAGAAAGGTGATTTGGACAATATAACTATGCATTTAAACAAACTGAATAATATCTAGGTAGAAATTATCTTTAGGCCAAGAACATTGGTTTCTATTTAATTTTGGGGTTTTGTTTAATAGAACAAGGAAAATGCTATTAGGATGGGATATAAGGTTCCATATAAACTAGAGAAAATTTTATTCCATTTTCACAGCAAAAGTATTTGTAACTTTTAAAATATGAATACAGAAGATTCAAACAAGAAATACTGCCAAGTGTGAAAGGAAAACTGAACAAAAGACAAAGCAATAGCAGTCATACTATAGTCACAGGTGTCATGAACAGGGGAAAACATATAAATGACACACATATCTAATGATCATGACACCATCAAAAACTGTGAAGAAATAAATAAGTCTTACCTCCAACTAAATCTTTATTACTGAAAAAAACTCAATAATTCTTTTTCCAATCAAGATGACTGAAGCAACTGGTCTGGTTTACATTACAGAAGAAATAATATGCGTTTGGGGGTGGAAGCAGCCTCCAAACTCCTTCTTGGCTATGAAGAAGCCAAAACTTAGTAAGGAAAAACAGAAATAAGCAGGCCTCCAACAAAACTTTGTAACCAGCAATAATTTGAGGGGACAAAAAAAAAAGTAACATTCCACTTTGCCAAATATCACATAAACACAACAGAGGATGATTTTTCAAAAGAATAAAAGGCAGAGCAGGGCTGGGCTTCCTTCACTAAATTCCACAGCCTCAAGCATCATTTGGAACTGCAGGGACATGGGCGGGGAATGAAGAAGTTACATACACTACCACACACCTCCGAGGTGCAAAGAAGGAGATATGAGAGCAACAAACTTACTTTCTCCTCCTACCAGGAGTTCAACTCATGACCAGAGGACCCTGTTTCTGTCTTCAGTGTTTCCTTCCCACCACTTGAACAAGTCAGAGAAGACAGGATGGGATTGTGCAATCCCAATAATCCTCTGCAATAAGCCTATTGCCACACTGACCTTTCCCCTTCAACTTTACAGAAACAGCTTCCTCCTGTTTCCAACTAATGCAGTTAGCCCTGAGCTCAGGCTGTGCTTCTGCCTGGAACATTTCAGCGCCACTGATATGCAACTATAATGACCCTGCCAGCATGTGTGACAGAATTTGTTTTTGTGTTAAAGATATAATATTGTTTGGGTTCAAAGTAAAGCACTCACAAGTCAGAAAGTTTCCTGCGCAACTTTAATTCATCCCCTGGTGTGTTTATTCCCATTATCGCCATGTTTAACTACAGGAGCACTTAGTATGTATTCCAGTAGGACCCCTACTTGTTCAGCATAGTGGATGGACGTATTCCAACCATCAATCAAGGGTAAGCAGGGATAACGAAATCGATATAACCATTCCTCCACTTGTTGCAGAAGTTGGAAATCATAGGGAAAAAGGCCAAGAAAAGGAGGAAGAGCAGAAGAGGACAGTATTTATGAGATTTTGCACCTGTGACGGCCTCTCTGCTTTGTGAACATCAGGCTAAAATACGGTGCTTGTCGCTGGCCATTAGCTGCACGTTCTCAGCTGAACCTGATATGAAGTGCCTGCACTTGTAATGGCCACTGATTATAGACATCCAACTCATATTATTTTCTGGAGAAACCAGCACAGCATGGAGGCAGGTGAATTTGAATTCTAATTCTGTTCCACCATTGATTATTTTTTGTGACCCCAATCACATCTTGTTTATTACTCTAATTTTACCAATGGGGAAATAATATTCCCTCGTCTCAAAGAGGTGCTGGATCAATAACTGTAAGCCATTAAAATAATACATTAAGAAGCACCCTCAAAGAAGAGCATGCAGAAATGAATAACTATCTACTAACTGTGGTCTTTGTATTGTGTAACAGTTTCTTAATGAATAGTAAAGATATTACAGAGCTCCCTTCCCTCCTCCATTACCATACATCTTCACTACAGGAATAGTTTGAGCAAAAAAAAGCAGAAGCCTACATAAAAGATTGTCAGATCCTACACATATCAGGGAAAGAATTGCTCATACAGCCAGGATTACTCTCATTTCTAACTCTCATGCACTTGACTGATAACCTTAAAAAAAAAAAGAGCTTAACACAAACTGTAAAAAGTAATGCCATATTTTATTTTTCAAAAATAAGCAGGTTATTTAATATTGTATAACCATACTGAGAGTAACAATTAAAAGTTGCAAACTATTAGTTACTAATAGTAATAATAAAACAAATATTTAAAGATCATTGGTAAATCATTCCATTGTCTTCTTAACTTCAGTTCTATAGACAGCACAAAAGAAATCATCTTGTTTTCTTCCAGAAAAGCTGAAGCTGTACACACTGTACAAACATTAGATACCTGTATATAACTTAGGCTGCTGATCACAGCGACTCTGAAAGTACATATACACAACTCTCTTGAGGAAAAATAGGTCTTCTCGGATTTATTTCAAAATACAAGCTTTTGTGTCTCTCTTTTCACCACAGATTGGATAAAGATGGGGAGAAGGAAGGACAAGTTGTGTACGAGGTACCATGACTGAGAAAGAAATCACAAACTCAAATGATCCCATCTGCATCACATCCTTCCCCTCAAAAAAAAAATATCTTAAAGCCCTTAAAACATTGAAGAGTTTCAAGATGAGCTGCACTCAGCGAAACTAGCACCAAAACAAACATACACACTCCTCATCTGATCATGAGTTCCAGAATTCAGTATTGCCACAGAAAATACCAAGATTTGGAAAGGCTCTCTAAACATAATATTTATTTTTTCTAAATGAATAAGAATGTATTCCACCATATGAAATCATGAGAAGCTTTCCTTTTTTTTTTTTTCTGGTGGCCTTCCATGCAAATTTTAACTACAGGTGGTATGATATGCAAGTAACACAGTTAGAAATTGCAGTTAGAAACCACTTAAAGGGAGTTGGCAGAAATTGAGATGTGGTGAGAGCAATATGTTTCTAGCATTACCTCTTACAGTCAAAGTGTTAAAAAAAAGAACAGTCTGTGAAGGTGATGAGCTGCACTAGACTCTAACAGGTGCCCAGCCATGTAACTGAGTGCTTGGCCTCAAAAGGAAGATTTCAAAAAGCATGGGTAATTTGAATGGCAAAGTCAGAGCTACACAAGTTCCTGTGGCAGAAACAGAAGTTCTCAAAAGAGTCCCACTGAAATTAAAAAGGTTTCAGGATGGCAGACTTTTCGATAAAGATACCAGAAAAGCCAACCTTTAAGTATACAATTTATTTTAATTAACAACAACAAAAAGATTAAATAGGAGTTCTTGAAGGTAAGAGATAACCACCTGTATTCGGAATTCTGTACCAACACTGTAACATTTCACGGTGAGAAACCATCCCGTTCCTACGCTCCAGCGCATCCTGAGAGCGTGGGCAGTCACGGTCAGAGGTGTGTGACTGATATGACAACACGCCAGCAATTCAGTAACCCTTTCGTCCGCTCCTCAGCTGCTCAGCGAGCAAGTTCATTACTTTTTTTCAGCTGGTGCGGACAGCCGGCCCTGCCGGCACACCCCGAGGGAAGAGACTTCCCCCGGGTGGCTCGGCGGCCACCCCGCGGTCACACACCCCGCACGGTGTCCGCGGGACACCCGAACACCTCAGCCCGGCCGAGGGGAGGCATCCGCTCCGGGGCGCGGACGGGGGCTGCGGGCGCCCAGCCGGGAGGGGGGACCCGCCCGCTCCGTCCTCGCTGCAGGGGAGCGAGCCGGAGCGCTGCGGCTCCCCACGGACGGGCACCGGGGGAGGAAGTAGCCGCAGAGGAGGAACTCGGGGGATGGGAGGAACAGAACCCCAGGACCCGCGCGCTGGAAGCGATCGCCCAGCGCCCGCCCAGGAGCGCTCCGCGGGGATCTCGGCTCCAGGGGCTGCTGCCCCCGCACACCCCGGCTCCCCCGGCCCGTCACACCCCCACCGGCCCGCCCCCCTCGGCCTCC
>VZRO01005361.1:572418-637363 GCA_013397915.1 Daphoenositta chrysoptera | reverse complement strand
GGCCGCGGGGCGGGGCTTAGCGGCACTGGGCGGGGCCCCGTGCTATGGAGGCGGGGCTTCGTGCCGCCCTCCCGTCCCGGCTCCCTGCCCCGCGCCCCGGTGCCGCGCATGCGCCGCATCCCCTCTGGCCATGCTCGTAGCCCGCCGTGAGGGCGCTGCCGGCGGCCATCCTGCGTGAGGGCACCGCGCGGGCCCGCCCCGCGCCAGAACCAAACATGGCGCTCAGCGCCGACTCCGCTGCGCGTCTCCGCCCCGGAGGCCAGGAGGAGCTGGCTATTGGATAAGAGAGGCCAGAGGCCTCTCTCTGATTAGCCCAGTGACTGTCGCGCCCACCAAGCCAGGGCCTGGCGCGCCCCGCTCCTCCCCCGGGGCGGGCAGGGCTGGGTCGGTGGGTGTGGGGGGTGGTACTTTGGGGATTTGATTCCTTCCAGACGTGTTTCTAGCCTTCTTTCACAGCGCGGTGCTGACCTTCTCCATCTCGGCTTTCTGTCATTACCAGTGTCAGGGTTTAGGGTGGCAGAGTACAGCCCAACCTCATGCCTCTGCCAGTGTCCCAATGGTTGCTGCTGGCAAAATCAAGCCATGGAACTTGAGGAAATCAGTGAAGCAGTGGAAACAGGGCCCTTCGTATTGGTGTCTGTTAGCACAGGTGTGTGGGCAGCGGCAAGGAGAGATGCTGTTGCTAGGCAACACAGCTGGGCTGCTAGAAGGGCCAACTTTGCTGGAGTGTTACTTATGGGGCAGCTTTGGTATGTTTTTCCCACAAATCCCTAGTTGTATGTATTTGGAGCACATTGGTAATTTAATATATTTACTATAGAAATAGTCAAAGTAAACTCTTAGCATCTGTTTCTGTGACCTGGATGATTTTGGCTGTATCTATGTTATTGCTGTTGAAAGTGTTTGTGTTAGAGCTGTGGTTATGTTAGCACATCTGTGTATCATACCAGCACAGGAAAAGCGCCAAGTAAAAGAAGTTCCATTTATGAAATTTCAGCTTTATACCAGTGTAATTATATTAACATTTGTGGCACAGCTGGCAGTATGGCTGTGTATCTGTCAGGTATTAAACAGGTCCATACTTCTGCTTGGTGTAGCGGTACCCGCTGAGGTCTGCAGTGTAGACATGGTGTTAGATTATATTGTTCTCCTGACCTCTCACATCTCTTTTAATCACATGGAGCAACTCATTTCAAATACATCTGCGTTTTCAAAGCATTGCAGCTTTATTACCTGACTTTATGGCCAGGCTGGCTGAAAGTCAAGCAGGGAACTAACTGACCTGTATAATGTTGTTTAATGGTTTTTATGTTAGTTATCTAATTTCAATTCAGCTGTAATAAACATGCACAGGCATCTGGGTGCATATGTGTATAAATAGATCATGCCTCTTTATTTGTTTAAATACCTACTACTCATCTGGTACAAGAATATGTTTGATTAATTTTTCTGTAGTTGGCAAGGAAGGCTCTTTGGGCTTATGTTAAATTACACATTTCAGATGTGCCGTCTTGGGAAGCTGCCATAAGGAATAGGAAAATGTCTTGTAGTCTAATTTGCTTTCCCTTTTTCAGGTTAATCATAATCCTACTTTCTTGTGTTGACTTTATGGCACCATCCATTTCTGTTCCAGAAATATGTCACTTGAACTCTGTTGTAGTCTTTGTTTTGAGATCACTCTCCTGGTAATTTATTCCATATGTTTACCATTTGTGTAAACTTTTCCTGTGTTTCAGAACATAAGATGGGAAGAAATAACTTACCTTTATTATTTCCCGTCCCCCATACTCTAGCCACTCTGCCTTTTTCTACTTACTTTTTTTGTTAAAGACCTCCTTGTTGTTGCAGTGAAGACCAGCCCATCACACAGCCATCAAGATTTGTGACCCAGGCCTATTTTAAGCCTTGTTAAGTTCCAGATTTACTCATAGTTCCCTAATTTTTAAATCTACCACTAATAGGAAGCATAATTCAAAACAGACTCCTTCCTGAAACAAGTCTGGCTTCAGTGCTGTTTCAGCCTGGTTTCTGAGGATTCCACAGCTTGTGCCTCATCGAAACCAGACACACCACTTTGCCTAATCAAGCCCATGGATCAGGGGTTCTTGATGTGTGGGAAGCAACGCCACAGGGAACACACAGAAGTTTATTGTCCTTCTGTGTGGGGAGAGCAATGAAAACAGGGAGTTCAGGAGGACTAGCCTACCTGGATCTGCAGAGAGCCTACAGCAGTGCAGCTGCAAAAAGAATAAACTTTCCCATTCAGGAGCAGCATCACTACTGCCTTGCCTCCCTGAAGAAATGTGACATATCTGGTTTACTGGGACATCCAGCATTTTTCGCTCAAATATTCCACTCTTCTGCAGCCATGCTTTTAAAATTTAGATTCTAGGAGATGAATGAAACAGTACTTGTGTGCAGCTGCTGCTTGTTCTGTACATGTCCTTTAATAGAAAATAATTGGATTACAGTGCATGCTCCATGCACTGATCCCTGCACTATTTCACACAGGCAGCAACGGCCTCATTGGGGATACTCTGTGTTCTCATCTGTTTGCCCTGTTGCCTGTCTGTCTTCTTTTACTGGACTCCAAACAAAACAGCTAGTCAATAGTCAGAATATTTATATTTTTAAATTATGTAATTACATTGAGCAGTAGTTGGCAAAGATTTCTGTTATGCACATAGAGCTGTTAAATGGAAGGAGCACTTACTTTCTTTACAGAATCACTTTCTTTATAAGCACAAAAACTGGGTTTAAGAAAATCAGGAAATTATCTTATTGAATGACAGTGCTCCAAACATGGCACCTCTTTATGCCTTTTGACCGGGGTTGCTGCACTGAAGAAAAGCAGTGATGCCTCTAACAGTGGAAAAGCAGATTCAAACCCTTTTTCCTCTGGTGAAACATCACTAATGTTTTCTTAGGATTTGCTGCTACTATTCAAGTTAAAGTTATTTCCTCACAGGCAGAGATACATTCAGGACCTCACAACAGTTGCTTTGAGAATAAGTTTACACATTAACTTTGAAGCCTAAAGAAGAGCTGATACTTCATGAAACAAGTCAGTATGATTTTATGTATCCTCTTCTATTTAGAATCCATCTCCATGAAAGCTTCCTATTTTGCTGTCCTCTTACAGGCATTTTATACAACAACAAAAAGCTTGAGGCATTTTTTAAGTATTGTTTGCACAGTTGGGTTGCATTGACTGTACTACGTTAGAATGTGGAAACATGGTCTTGCATTTAGAATTCAGCCTATGGAATTCAGCCTGACAAACATGAGCTGAACAAGCTCTTCAGTTTATGGGATGATCACAAAAGAAACTAGAATGTACTCAGCGAGACTAAAAACTTTGAACATCAATATGTGTTTTTGTATTAGTTTGTATGCTGAAAAATTGCTACAGCAATGGCTTTTTTCTACAGTTTGGAGATTTTGGTGTCGCTGTTTAGTGTTCTGAGTTACAAAACTGATGCACTTTGCTTCATGAAGGTAACCTGCCATTTATGGAGTACTTCCCAGGTCAGTACTATCTTGCTCTCAGGGTTGCATATTATTATTTTAAGACCTCAGTTTGTGTAATTCTCAACTCGCAGGTTTAAAAACACAAGTCATTCCCTTCCGTCTTCATGTCTTCCCAGCTACACAGCCACAGAAAGGTGCTGAACTGAAAAACTGTAAGAATGGTCCCCTAGATAATTTGCTATGTGCCATATCATAACTAACCATTCAGCTTTCAGTGCTATTGGGTTTGATGCTGAAGCCTTCAGCTTTCCAAATATGGAGCAACAAGGGCATAGCTTTTCATTTTTGTACTTGAATATTTTTCAGCAATGTCTAATTTTACCTAAGAATTAGCTCTGGACAGAAAGATTGGTGTTTCTGTTATCAAAACTATAGGATAATTAATGTAATTTTGAATTATGTTTTCTAAGCGTTACATGTTGTGGGAAACATTTTTGCATAAGAATTTATTTTTACCCGAGCATCCATTAGATTGTATAGGATTGTGCATTATTCAGTATTTTATTAGACAAAAAATATTCTGTATCTCATCAAGTTCAGTGTCTTATAAAAAAAAAAAATTATTAAGAAAGCTCCTATCAGATAAAGGCTTCAAAGTTTCAATAAGATCCTGTTTTGAGGTGATTTTCCAGCTGAATTGATTCAAATGGAACATCCTGAAAGTTAGTTTTGGCACAGGTGTGAGATTTCAGTCGACTTTTTTTCTCATAAAAATCTATGAAAGCAAGCCAAAGATAACTCCCCAAGTGTTACAGAAGAAGATTTCTACTGCTTATCATGCAAATAGTGCCAATGAAGACTGGAGACAACCAGATGAATAAGAGTTGTGAGATTTCAGCTCATACTAAATCCATTTGTTCTTGTTTGTATCTCACCCTTTGTTCTTCAACATCTTAAATGCTGAAGAAGTGAAGACTCTGCCTGTTTCTCCTCTTCAAGATGTATGGAGATGTCCTGATGGGTCTTTCTGCAGATGAGTATGGTTTTAGGAAGGAAGTGGGGAGGCAAGCTCTGTTTGACTGTAGTTAATAATTAGATCTTATGTAAACTTCTCTTAACCCCCTTATGCAATCTTGATATCTAATGAATATTTTGGAACTGTGAGGATTCTTAATAACTCTGAGGTGAGTAAACATGCTAAAACATCATCTTGCATTCTCCAGAAGTAAAATCTAAACCCCATAATTCTTGAGAGGTAGATTAAATAATAAGAGGAACTATGTAACCTCTAATTGAAATTTAGTGTTCTTTCTAGTTCTTTTAGCCTCTTATTACCTATGGTATAATGCATTGAGTCGTATTTTGAATTATACCATAAGTAATGGAATTAATGAAAAAATTTCCTTGCATTTCTATATGAACATTCTATATCATTTTCCTATTGCAATAGAATGGATTCTGTCTGACCAGTTCTCTCCCTGTGCCATAAGGTATTCACCATCATCTGAGCCATTGCCCTGATTTTTCTTCTCCATGCCTCTTCCTCCGTCGCTGAGAAAGGGGCAGCATTTTTTGTGGCCAGTTTGGAGGGATTGCTCTGTCTTTTGGCCTGTCAGGAAACTTCTGCTCATTGACCACTCTGCAAGCCAAACAAAATAGGCACCCACTGAGCCCAGGTGACTCTTCTCTGCAGTGGTGTCATTAGCCTGGCTAGCCATCCTTCATCCAGCAGCTACTTTTCAAGAAATTTTTAAGAAGGTAGTATCTGAGGACTGTATCTACCAGATACAGCAATCAGATTTTAGGGAGAAATCAATAGGTGGACAGGTGTCCTGGTGTAATCAAGCTAAAATTGTTACTTTGGAGACCTGGAGGTAAATTTGACAACAATTAGCAGAAGCCTTGAGAGAGCTTAAGTGTGCCTGTCTGTGTTTTGTGAGCATCAGGGCAATCCCCTTTTTAAATTTCCCTCTTCTGTACATTGTGGAAAGAACAGTAACAAAAAGGGGGGAAATGGGGTTTCCAGAATTGCAAAGCTTTTCTGTGTAATGCTACATTTCCCTTCACAGGGGAAATAAAACAGTCACTTAGTTTTAAAGTGGAACTGAATCAGAATCAGAGTAAAATCTAAGTAAAATTTGTGCATTAAGCTATGGAATACAGGCTCACAGCCTCTAAACAGCCAGTGTTCAAACTGAAATAAAGACAAAGAACTTTCTAAACAAGTGGAGTTTTTCAAAGAGACACACAGAGCTTTCAACTAAATTAGTGAAGTGGTAAGCTAAGAGTTAAAAAAGAAGCTGCTGTGTTATTTTTATTTTTAAGAAGTCAAAGTGCACTTTAGAAGAGTGCTCCCATCAGCCTAAAAAATGAATATATGACAGATTATTGTCTAGCTAACAAGAGCTAAATGTTGCAGAATATGTATAGGCATTCACTCTCTGTCCTTCTTTTTGAAACATCTCAAATGAATTTTTGTCTTAATGTGCTTAACCCAGTGTTTTTCCTTGAGGCACTCCTAGCTTTTTTCTTCCCTACTCTTGTGATTGCCACAAAGAGTAAAAAATCTGAAAAGTATTGCACTCTCTGTCCTTCTTTTTGTTTAATTGTCTGAATTCAGCATGTCTGTTCTTGTCCGAATTCAGCATTGTTTCTGGGAAACATAGATGAAAATCTTCAGGCTTCATATAGAAAGGACTGGTCCAAGTGAGGCAGATATATAGGCTTATTTCTTGCCATGCAAACTCATTTCTCTATAAGATGAACATCATCAATTACCTTCTTTAAAGTGATACATAGATATGTAAAATACCATGCCAAATAAGAAGCATTTGTTGTCTCCACTAGAAATTGCATTTGATTTCATTTTATTAAAATGCTCAACTGATAAGCTTCACCTCAATGGATTTAGTTTAAGCTGTGAACTATTAGTTTGTAAAATAGAGAACCTTGACAAACTCCTGATGCAAGTACACTTTATTTATAAAGTGTCTTCTGGGATATCACATGACTTACAGTGAGAATACCCAATTAATAAAATAGCTTTTCTCAGCAAGTATTTCTACAATAATGTCCATAAAGTACAATGTGCCTGGCTAAAAGTATTCCAAGACAATCACAGCAATATGCTAAAGAGGACAAGCAGACTTCAAGCCAATATTGTCTCACTTTTTTTTACTTCTTAATTTAATAAAAAGCTCTGAATACAGAGACTGATGGGTTTTCAAGTTCTGACTGACAGGTTTTCAATTGATCTTGATGTTTTATAACTCCCAACACTTGGGTAACTAAGCACCTTACAAACCCAACCAAAACAGAAACCTTAGGAGGTAAAGAGGAGTTATTACCCCCAGGCTGCAGAAACAGTGCCCAGAAGGAGAAGTGGCTTTGCCAGACTTCTGTCTTCTAGAAAGGGGAAAGTATGTGGCAGCATGTGGAGATCAGATCACAGAAATCCTGAGAAAGTATGTCCACTGCTGGGCCACACCACCTCTCCAGCAAGCCACAGTAATCCTTCAGCTGTCGCTGGCTCACTGGAAGATCATTTAATTCCTGGCCTTTCTGTGAAGAGTGTTGTGTATAGAGTCCTTATATTTTTGCAGTCCTGGAGTGTGCAATTTGGGGCTACCCTTCAGCCCCAGCAGCCGGCACAGTGCAATCCTGCTCACTTGGCAGAACTGCCTTCATCACTCTTTTTGCAGCTTCTTCTCTTTCCCAGGCATGAGCCTGATGCTAACATTATAGATGCTGTTAGCAGCTTAAAAGCTAAAAATGTTAGAAGAAGACTGATCTGGTTTACATTTAACTTAAGAAATCAAAACACCTTATATTAAGTCTGCTTCCACAGGATTGTGTTTGCCTTCACTGACATCTGTATGGATCTTCCCAGATGGGTATCTCCTGGCTTCAACCATGATGTGAAGAAGCACCTCAGCCCCATCTCCCGTCTATCTTTGCTGTTCCCATTGAGGCTGCTGACCTGAAAACCAGCTGCCACTTCTGTAGTGTCTGCTGAGCAAATGTCTCCATGATGTATAAAGCATATTCATCCATAAAGTATGGAACAGTTGTGCCTAAATCTAACAGTACTAAGCGTTACAGATTCAACATCCTAGACCTAGTCACTGACAAATAAAAGAAAATGAGGCCAGGGCATGGAAGGTAGTCTCAGAGCTTCCCAATCAACTGCTTGATTTTACCTAATACACTGATCTATTACCGTTTTCTGCTTAAAAGTTTATCAATGCAATTATTCCTAATGAAAATATTAAATACAGTGCCAAACTCACGAGCCAGAGGGCTGTTTTTTCAAGTTTTTCATGACCTGCTAAGTAAATTAATTAATGCAAATGAAACTCTAGTGTCATAAAACGACATCCTGTTCTAATTGAAGACAATGGCAAATCTGCCATTGACCTCCGTGGGAACAGGTTCAGGCCCATAACTTTCATACATTGTACATTAAGCGACATAATCAGAAATACTATCTTCTCCCATTAAAATGAGATATAGATATAGCGTGACAAGTAGCAGCACAGGGACTCTTCTGATGACTGTAATTAGAGGTTTTTAATGACAGGTTAGGTATGTTTAATATGCAATTCCACATTGCTGTTATACTATCAGATTCTTTTCAGGATCTTTACATATAGTATAACTGAATTCAGAGGCAGATGAATGTTCCCGATATTTCAAATTCCGCAG
Source organism: Daphoenositta chrysoptera (assembly GCA_013397915.1). Lineage (NCBI taxonomy): Eukaryota > Metazoa > Chordata > Aves > Passeriformes > Daphoenositta > Daphoenositta chrysoptera. The sequence continues at coordinate 629,188 of VZRO01005361.1, read as the reverse complement.
TTTTGCTGATTTAGCACCTTCTGAAGCATGCACCATGTGGTGAACAAACAGTGAGCGCAAAGATGTTTTCCTCAGAGGTTTACCAGGGATTTAAAATTTTAACGCTTTCCTACTCTCCTTGCAGATAGCAAAAGTGTTGTTATGCAGATGCAAAGAGCTGTGCAATCATTCTAATAGGTATAATTTCATTATCTCTGAGGAATTTAGGTGTGGAGCCAACTCCATGTATTAGTTAATAACCAATCCATTACTTGATTAAGTGACTTACATGAAGAAAGCTCATCATCCATAGATTTGTCTGCTTGGAATTAAGTCATAACAAGATATTGAAAATATTTATTTTTCAGGTTTCAATATCTTGCATAAAAATCATTGTGCCAGATCGCAATGAAATCTTCTGAAGCATAATAATATGCCTTAAAAATAGCAGATGCTGTAAATGCATACAAATAATATAAAAATAACCTAAGGCACCACTAATTAAGCATGAGTCACTGCTTCCAGTAAATTCATGGCAACTGCAAGTAACAGGAAAAGAATTGTCTATCTCAAATCATAGCCAACTTAGTGTATAAACTTGATCCAAAGGATTTTAATGTCTCATGTATTTAAGATTGCCAATTCATATCCATATATACAGTTGCCTTCTCTTGAGATTTTTCCTTCTCCCCCCAACTTACCTGTAGCTTCTTCAGAAAGTCGTTACCATCTGATATAGTAATATTTAGAAATTTTTATGTGAGCTGGTATGTTTCTTTTCTTTCCATAGTGTTTGGAATGTATTTTGGCCAGGAAGCCTGCAGCTAAATACTCTGTCGTTCATAAGCCATGCCAGGGATTCTTGGAAACACCTGCACCTTGCAGTTATGCAAATGCCTTTGAGATATGTCAGAACACTGTTTATTTGCACCATACGCATGTCATCTGAATTAATTTTCAAATTCTTGTCCTGATGGGACATGGCTCTGAATATAAAAATTGACACATGTGAGTGCAGTATGGTTAAAGACGTACTGATGCTTTGCCAAAATTATGCAACAGATCTTTGCTGGCCAGCAATATGATTAAACTAAGGTATCTTTGTGAGTTACATATTAACAGTGCAAATGCACAGATATGTATATTCTTTCTCAGAGATGCGTGAAGAGATGAGTCCAACAGTGATGTGAATGTGGTGAGAGTCAAAGATACAGCAGTACTTGAGTAGTATCACAGTCTTGAATAAATGCAATACATCAATGCATCCCAGCACTGTCCTGCATAACAGCGAACACCTTGGGATGAAAACCCCTGTAGACAGTTTCTTCACTCCTTTTTCACCAATATCAGGTCACTTGGAGAGCAGAAATGAAGTGCAAGAAACCATGTTCACTTGTAGACCTTCAAAACATCATTAACTTTTTCTTTAAAAGATTCGGTAACGGAACAGTAGCAGCTGCTGCTGGAATCAGTATCAGGGAAGATTCAAACCTGTACCCTCAGGAAGGCTCAGCAAGATTGGTTAATCTCCTGTGTTGTGGCTTCATGAACATAGATCTGAAGGCTGTATTACTCAAAAGATTGTCCTTTTTCTCTCAATCTCTGTCTCCTCCATATTTAGTTTTCTTTTGGTTTTGTGACACTAGGAAAGTAAAGCACTCTGTAGTTGGCTTATCTGAAAGCAGGACTGTAGGAGGAGAGTGTGATCTGCACATTTTTGTCACATTTCATACCATATATTTATCTAAAAGGGGTGGGGATGGCATACTAATAGGAATAGTGCTTTTATCATAGAGATTGCTAGCTGCATCTATCAGTTTTCTATAAAAGAAAACAAATAATGGTGTCAAGCTCAACACTTGCTTCTATATGTTCCTAAATCAAAGAGGAAAGCTGGGAGGTAGATGATGGTTTGTTTTCACTGCAAGGAATATCTGGGTATGTCTGGGTGTTGCTTGCAGAAGTACACCACTTCTGAGGGATGTGGTGAGCCCCGCCAGCCCAGCAGCCTCTCTGGACAGGGGAAGCTATCCAGTAAGGGACTCCAGATCACATGGGGCTTGTGAGCGCACGGAAGAGCAAACAGGTACTTACCTTTGATCTATTCTTTAACAGAATATATTGCCTTCTTTCTAAGTTGAGCACTGGATCTACTAAAACAGCTTTGGTTTTGTGATTGATTTCTGAGGGAGGTTTTTTCACAGTCTGGCATGTATGAAAGATCCTGCTGTTTTCTGTGTGGATTCTCTTAGGTCTTAAAGCTCACACTTCAACCTCTCTACAGAATTTATAGGACCTCCTCTCCTATTCATATTTTCATGAACTTTTAAATGATTTAAATATCTGAGAAACATTTGCTCATTTCTAATCAGGTTTAAACCAAAAAGTTTCCCGGATAAGATTGAGTACATACACAGACATATGCAAATAAATGCATAGCACCAAAAACACCGTATTCTTGGGTGGCTTGGTTAAAATGACACGTTATGGGTAGTAACTGCCTGCAGGAATTGATGTCCAGTTCCATGTTTGAAGCTGGACATTTTTTCCTTAATTATAATAAAAATGTTACCTGTTTTTGTTACAGCTTCTGCCTGACCACATTCTAATGTGCCCATGGCAAGGAAAATATTGCTTCCATTCCAATTGGCATAATGACAAAATGCGCTTAATGTGTTGGCTTTAACACAGTATTTATCAGAACATTATCCTTTGAAATTGTCAGTTTATGGCATGATAATTAGATCTGGTACTTGAAACCTGTCAAGTAAAAGGAAGCTTTCTTCAATAATCGTATTCCTTTTCACTTCACAGGTGGAGCCTAATAAAGTGAACTGCTAAAAAGTATTGCGGCAGTAGAAGGCTTGGCATTTCAGTCAGTTCAACAAAGACTGCATCCCAAGAACTTGCTCATATTGTTTTTCCATATACAAGCCTTCATGAGTGAATCCTCTCTTACAAACTGGAGCTATAGACTATTGAGCAATAAATGATGGAGGGAAAGAACATGACAGTGGAACTAATACATAATAAATGCATGGGTAATAGCTAAATATTAATCAGAAATGTTAAATATTTACTTTGGTGCAGTATCTGTTGTTGAATGAAATATAGTCTGGCTTGGCCTAACCTGCAAAGCTGACTGTGTCCCAGCTCACAAGAGAGAGGCCTTTTCAATGTAAGTTCCCTAAGCACTAGGATAAACTCTGAGGAGTAAAGGGTGAAGCGTTATTCCACCTCTGGAAATGGAAAGGTAAAAAATTAATTAACTCTAAAATAAAGTCCATGGAGCAGCTGTTTCAACTGAGGGCATTGCACTACTGGCAATGATGAAAGTTAAGCCTGAAAATTGTAAAATTATTTCCAAATATTAATTTGCTTAATAAATTGTTCCAATAAATAATCCTTAGGCAAAACATGGTGAAAGAAAGCCTTCTTGAAGAGATTAAGACTTTCACAAATTTAACTAATTCATTTCTTAATTCTAAATAGTAGGACTAAGGAATAATACTGACTTTCTTCTACTAATACACGGTTTTTAGCATCACATCTTGTTGTAAATTTTGTGACTTTGGGTATAATGCACATTTGATAGGCTGACAGTACAGTACATGAAGTGTATTTTCCTTTTATTCATTTTTCTGAAACAAAAATATTAGAATTCTGAAGACTGGCAACATGTCATGTAACCTGAATTCCTTGCAATTTCTGTAGTATTTTTAAAATTATGTATGCATCGATTGACTCCACATTTTAGGTTTAAATGATTGCCACAGCGATGGTTCACTTTAAAAATGGGATTAGGCAACTTTGGTGACATTGACTTGCAACAAAAGTTAGGTTCTTAAGTGCTGAAAATACATCAGAAAAAAAGTCTCAGCCCATGCAACACTGATGGCAGCAACTGATTGCTGTTTTTAAAAATCTCAGTCTAAATTTGAATGAGTGCCTAAGTAAACATTCAGAACTTGGTTCATAAACTAAACTATGGGAAATCTGTCCTGAAAAACACCAGGGGTTTTGCCTACTAATATGCCCAAAGGTGTGCCTGAAGTCATTAGGGAACGAAGACCTGTCTGAGAAACATTATGAAGATTAATAACTGTGCATACAAGATTGGAAAGGAGCAAGCAGAGGGCATATTGCTTATTGCCTGTATCTATCTGGGACTGCGATGAAAAATAAATCAAATCCAGAAAGGTTTTCAAAGAGGTTTTAGGAAAAAATTAAGAGTTGTAGCAGGGCAAGGGTGGTCCCAGTATAAGTACAAACAACCTTTCTTCCTACCTCCTAGAATATTTGAGAGAAATAAGACCTCCTCTGAAAAGGAGGCTGATGGTAAGATACAGATCCAATATTATCATATTCATTTCAGTAACAGAATGAATTTTTCCTTGCTGGGATAACTGAGAAGTTTCGATTTTGAAGGTTTAGTCATGTAAGATGATGGGGTGCATTAGAATGTGTTATCTGGGTTTTGGCCATCTTGTTTCTTAAATAAATAGTGTTTCTTAAACAATTCCCACTTCAGGAATGTTTGACATACCTATGTGTAAGTGGAAAACCTAGAGGAAGGCTCATAACCTCTTCGTGTCTTTATCCCATTGACTTGTAAGACTCCAGGCAATAAATAAATTGAGTAATACTTTGTTCTTACACCTAGAAGATAAACAAATACCACACACACATGCAGTACAGTGCAATAAAGTGGAGTATCTTGGGTATTATTACAGAAAACAGTTGAATTTCATGTTCCAACACATGATACCCTGTCACGTGGCTCATCTCTTGCTTGGAAGACTTAGCCCTCTGGGATGTACAGTAGAACTACTGGAATAGAAAGGAAAAGAAAGAGATGTATTGCCATAATGGCAGTCATGGATTGCACTTACTTGACATGAACTCTTTAAAATTGCTCAGGTCAGAAGTAATAAGATAGAGGGAAATTGATTCAATCAGTTTTAAAGCAGTTTTCATGAGTTACTGTAACAAACACTTGACTGGTTTTATTGCCTTCGTTGGAAACAATGAAAAGAAGTAGTATCTGCAGTTTACAGAGTCTTGTTCTTCTGACCAAAGTGATCTAGAAGAGATAATCCAGAGTGGGTTTGGTTGTAACTGGCTGCAAACTATTGTGATGTGTGCATGCCAAGGGCAAAATAGAAGAATTTTTTAGTATGCAGTTCATTTCATTGCGAAGTATAATTTCTTCTAACAAGCACCACCTTGCTACCCACTGAAGGATTAATCAGACTGGTGCCTATCGAAAGGATTGGACTCTGGCAGAAAACAGTCAAGGAGCCAGACATCAATTCTATTGGCAGACAGCTTTTTTGAAGCTGTCCACAGGGATAAATTCACCTTGGCTTGTAGAGGAAAATGCATATAGCACATACCTTCTGTGCTTGATGTGTTTGTCGATGTCTTTTGGTGAGGAATATACCACAGAAGAGAAGATTTCGTTTTCATCAAAAGCTCTGCAGAACTGCCATCAGCAGAAGCTGTAGGGAAGACAAGCTGAATCAAACCACATCCTTTGACACAGGCTTAATGCTCTCTTGACATGACAGCTAATGGGGTGGGTCTGGTTTTGCAGCCAAGAGTATCATTCTTGTGAAAGATTAAAATAAGTTTCAGTACAGGATTAGGGCGAATCAGGTTTCACAACAGGTAAGAAATTTCCAGAAGAAAGTTCTTTCTTACTTCGCATTGCTTTCCCCTTGACTTTTCTTTCTTTCTGTCATTATAATGTCAGAATCCAGAAGTTAGATAGAGAGACTCAATACAAAATACCTCTACTCTCTAGGGTGATCATGGCATTTGCCCTCACAAAGTCCAATGTAGCTGGCTTTTTCTCTTTGCACATTTCCAGACCCTCTAAGTTTTTTTGGGTTCTAGTCTGCTCTTTAACAATGTCATCTTCTTTTTAGGACACCATTTTTCATTCTCTCCCTGCTTTATCCAAAGAAGTGGAAAGATCCACACCATTTGCTGAACAATATTTAAGCTCTCCAAGTGACCAGTGATTTTAACACTGACTTATGGGAAACAGTCTTAATGCTGAGTAGTGGTATTTGTGATACTGATGACATTTCTGAATGTCAGCTGCAATCATTTGGTTCATAATTGGTTCTGATTACAACATTTATTTTCATCAGTTTCATTTTAGAACCTCTGTAGCGTTAATAATAAAATGCACTGAATGTAAAAAGCATACAACTTTTTCTGTAGCGCTCGTGAGATGACTCTGTGGTGTTCTTGGACATGAAAAGATTCTGCTCCATTCGTGGACAGCAAGGAATATGTCATAAGTAGTATATTTGTGACATCTTTCAATGGAATTAATAATTGATGCATTGTAGTATTATACAAGAAGCACAGCTGCTGTATAAGACAAGAGTCTTACAGTTGGAAATCAGTCTACAGGAGAAAAGCCTTCAAAATACAAACCTTTTACTGTCACCATGGACAGAATACTGGACATTCACAATGCACAAATGTCCAGGTTATAAACCTGCCAGCTGCATTAATGTGGCAGTTAAATTTACTAGTCTGAAAGCTGTACTTGTAAAATATTTATGAATACATGTGGTTGTCACTGCAAAGAAACTGCACTGTCAGCTCAACTTCTCTCCCTAATTGTTTCTTCTCCCTGTCTTCCCCTCACTGGAAGGTATTCCATGAAATTCAAAACATGAGCCTTACCTTACTTAAAAAATACCTACATGGTAGGTGCAAGTGAAAAAAAGAGCCGTTTTCATGATATTTTGGTCACTGTTTTATCCACTCAGATAAGGTTTCAATTTGGTATACCTTAATGGGAAATTAATTTTCCTTTTTTATGTCTGTATTTTCTTCAAATTAAAAAATGAACTGTGAAGAACGGTTTGAAATTTTTCCCACAAAATTTAAACTGTTCAGTAAGTCATCCAGTGCACTGCTTTTACAAGTGCCCTGGATAGCTGCCTAACTGGGTTTTGTGGGAAAAGAGGGTTGAAAATGAGACTGGAATGATTCAAAAATATGCTACATTCTTTAAATACGTATAGTACCTGTCCGTTTTCTTTCTCCCAAAGAGATCACGACTTTCATATTTAAACAATGACTGATTTTATGTATATCTTCATCTTGCTTATGAACACTTCCATTACTGTGAAATGTCCTCATGTACATTTTGGAGGGCTATACAAGACTATACAAGAAAGGAAGCACAAGGAAGAAACCTTGTTGTTTCCTTACCTGATAGCAAATTGACATCAGTGCGATTTTTCTTCAAGAGGTGTTCAGGGCTGGACCCTTTCTTAATGTAATATTGAATTGGGGCAGGGAGGAGGGAGGGAAAAACAAGAAATTAAAATATTAATTCTGGTCTTCAAGTTGCTCAGTTGTGATTGTATGCACACAACAGGTATGACCACATTTATTTAGCACATCTTCAAACACTGCAGCCCAAAGTACCATTGTAATGGTACTGAATCTTGTGGCCCAGGGTGAAGGGGTTCTCAGATGAGCTTGGAGTAGTAGCTGTGGTCCCTACCAGCTGCATCCAGTATTTCAGGATCTCCAACAATTAAACAGCTCCAAAGTCAGTGCTGATATTGCTAAAACCAGTGCACCTTTGCCAATACATGTCCTACTAAACAGAGCCCACAGACCACCAGACTCAGCAGCCTCCACACCCTTGGGATCTAGCTGGAGGAGAAGTGCAAAGTCCTGCACTTCACAGGGGCATTGCAAAGTTCTGCAGCTGAAGAGGAATAATTCCATGCACCAATTACAGGCTGGGGGCAACCATCCAGAAAACAGCTTGGTGGTAAAAGGCTTCACATTCCCTGTGGACACCATGCTGAACATGAGCCAGCAATGTGCCAGGGAGGCAATGAAGGCTAACAGCATCCTAGGTTGCATCAGGAAGATGATAACCAGCAGGTTGAGAAAGGTAATTATTTTCCTCTACTCAGAACTGTTGAGACCACACCTGAAGTGCTGTGTCCATTTCTGGGCTCTCCTGTACACGATTGACTTGAGCACACTGGAGAAAGTTCAGAAAGTGGCCATGAAGACAATTAAAGGAAAAGAGTATCTGATGCACAAAGAGAGGCTGAAAGGGAGGATTTTTCAGCTTGAAGAAGTCTCAGGGTGATCAAACACTAGAACAAGTTTGCCCAGAGAGGTCACAGAACTTCCATCTCTGAAGGTAATTGGAACTAGACTGGGCAATGTTGACAGTTCAGTCAGCACGCTGCCCCAGCTAACATTGCTCTGAGCAGGAGGGTTGGATTAGATCATCTTCAGAGGTTCCTCCCAACCTCAAACATTTTGTGATTCTGTGGTGGCTAGAGTTTGATCATGCTCCTCACGTATGCTGGGATAAGTACAGATAGCATGGGTCAGATTTTGTGTAGGTATAATTTTGACCAGGAAAACCTGCATGTCTGTAGAAATCCGGACCTGGGAAAACCATTCCAGAAAGGGTTTTGGCTCTTCTCAGTGCTTCTGGTACTGTGGATCACAGTTCAGTTCAGTTTGGCTCAGTTCCCTCCTCACAGCAGTGCTGGGACAGCTGCTGAGCCGCTCATCTGCACCGCTCTGTCTGAAAGAGAGGGAGAGAGTTGTTTGGGGACCCATCCTCATGGAGTCTCCTTCACCACGGTCCTGGCTGTGAAACGAGCATCACCAAACACTGCAGACCATCTGGCATGCTTCTGAGCCGGCAAAATGCTGACTGAAGTGTGGGTAAAGAGCTCTGGCTCGCCGCTCTCTGAGAGCCCTCAAAGCAATATCCGATGCAATACTGGCACGAGTGTGTGTGCTCTGCTGCACAGAGACTGCATATAATGAAACCCTTGTTACATAACACAGCTGATGGATAGGGATAGATATATATTCACCAACTGACGTTTCCAGGGGTGAATATTACCAGAATCTTTATTCACATTTAAACATGTGATATAGCTTTTTCCTCTACAGGAAAAAAAAAAAATGACTGCAAATGTCTGTGACACTTGAAAAATCAAAGTCTTTCAAAGTAATAAAGGCAATGCTCAGAAAATATTATGAACAGTAGCCCTACTACAGTATTTCCTTTAAAGAGACATCTGGGGTGAATTAGGGTGCTGCTCCGGCTGTGGCTCTGCAACAGATGTGAAGGTGTAAACGTGTTTTGCAGGGACTGTAGATATGTGATCATGTATACTGCTTTTATTAGGAGCTCAAGCACTATATTTCCAGTAATATGAAGAATGACAGAGAAGAAAAGAAATACCTTCTGAGTTTGAATTACAGCCACATCTAATGAGCTCAGAGGTGTTTTTCACTCAACTTTGGTATTACTTTTCAACTCCTGCAGCTTAAATGAGCCTACTGATCATAACAGTAAATATGGGCTCAAAGAATATCCCTAGAGGTGTCATTAGTAACATATTACATCCTTTTCTAATTTGTACACTTACCGTGTTGCGGGATTTCACAGGACTGATGAAACCTCCAGAATTTCATGTTTCCCTCAGCAGTCTACAATAACCCTTAGTCTGAATGACATGTATTATTTCCTTGTTGAACATGTGATGTAGAGGTTTTAGTAAAAGATTTATTGTAAGGAAAACTAGATGTTTTATTTCCAGCCTAATTGAATACATTATTGCTCTGAGTTTAAAAATGCTGTGGTGATATATTACACCTCAACACAACTGTACACATGAAATCTGCAGCAAGAAAGTTTATTGGACTACAAATCAGAATACAGCTGTTGATAGGAGAGCTATATACCTTAAGTTGCAATATGTTACAATAAAGTTTTACTGTGTAAGTCATAGTGGGAAATAAAATAAAAGTCTGATAAAATAGTTAAGCAATATTTATTTTTACTGACTGGAATAAAGGCAGGTGCCAGAACTCAAATCCTCTCTGTTGTGTATGGATGATAAAAGGGATCCATAGTGGAATCTCCCTGTCACAGTTATACAGGAGATAGTGATAAAGCTCCTAATCCCAGTAGGGATTAACTGCAGAACAGCTTCCAAATTTGCCCTAGAATGGAAAGTCTGCTCTAAGCCGTGTTTGTTGCTTGCCCAAGTATTTGGACACGATACAGACAAGGTGCAGAGCAGCCAGGGGATATGGAATTCTCTCTTGGTTCAGCCTGTGCCCAGGGCTGCCATGCAGCTCAAGGCAGCGCTGCTGCCTCAGCCTGCCTGCACCCTCCCACTGCCTGTTGGGGCAGCAAGAGCCATGGAAATGCTGGGATCAGGGGCTTCTCTGCTTTGCATCCATTTGGCCTCTTGTAACTCTCTGCAGCTGGATAACTGCAAAAATTGGTGCCAGCACCCTTCTGCAGCATATAGTAGTGCCCTTTTGTGACAAATTCAACAACAGAGGTGCTGCATTGCTCTTTCCTGGGACTTTGGGGATGGGAAATAAGATGTCATTAATAGATGATTTCTACAGTAGAAATTTCTTCTAAGGCTTAAGTGATGTCTACATCATTTTACTCTGGGTTGAATTTTTGAATAACATGAAATGTTAACTTATAGCCTTTCTCTCCCCTTGTACCTCCTATCTAATTTCCATTTTCCCAAGCATATATTTCTAAGTAATAGTTTTTCAAATTATAAACTGTCCTGCAGGGTATCAGAAGGTCTGGAACATCACACTGGCAAAGAGAAGCTGTAGCTGGCTCTATGTGTTGTGGCTTTTTGCCTGTTCATTACTCCTCCTGGTTTGTACCTGAGCTACCTCCTTAGTCTTAATAGAAAGAAAGGAGGTGGGGAAAAAAAAAAGCGCCAAATAAAAATGTTCCAGAGGTCTGCAAAACACCTGGGTCTGATATCTAATATTGTGACAAATATAGAACCAAAACAAATTTAAGAACACTAAAGGTAAATTAATCACCCTGTGGAATTTATTATATAAATATATTAATTGGGCTACAGTCCTACCTGATAGCACTGGGCCTAACTTAAGTTCTGGTCATGAAATGTTTATTCCACATCATTAACATTTGAGTTCAATGGGGGTCCTAAATGGAAAGTGACACAGAAATTTTCCAGATAACAATATTTAAGCAGACATTTTAAAGAGAATAGACCACCCTGTTAGCTTTAAGCATGCTGTCTCTACCAGGACAAGTTCTTTTGCCAAAACCATAAGTCCAAGGATTATAACCCTACTAAATATCTACATGTCCACCTTTAGATGTTTGATGAGCCTAAGAGGAACTATTCATCTTTCCAAGCTCTTTATCCATCAAGTCCTACAAGATGATCCAACTGCTCAGCCTGTCAAAAGTTTGTCAGTCTTCCAATTCTCTTTCCAGTGGCATAAGATTTCCATTAAAAACAAAGCCCTCAAGCATTCATTGCACACTTGAAATACTCTTCCGTGATAAAGCAGAAGCCAGAGGGTTGTGAATTGCCCCTATATCTTCCATCTGAGTAGGGCCATCCTACTCTCCCTTCCAGTATTTTCAGTACAGGCACTACTAGACCCTGCTTTTACTCTGCTGAATCTATGTACTAGCTACTACTGTTCCTTTTTTGTTTAGGTTTCCTTTTGTTGTTTGTCCTCTTTCATTGGTTTTTAATATAAAGTAACTTTTCCCTTTACAGAGTGTCTTTCTCTGTTTCTCTTGACGCACCAATTTTCTGAACTAACCTCCATCTATTGTTTTAAACAATTGATCCATGGGCTAAAATGGGAAAACAGAATAATCCCTCATTTAAATGATCAATGGAAAGGAATGACTAGGGGAAAATGTTGATCGCTGCTGCAGCCCTAATCATCCAAAGTGTTAGTGCAATTTAGAGACAGGAGGAGGGGAAGAGATTTACAACATTGGGAACTCCCAGGGAAAGAGGTCTGTAAGGAATGGCTCCCATATGGAACTGGAATGCTTTGTACACCCTGGTTTAGCAATTAAATTTACAAGGTGTTGCTAAGTAGCAATACCCCTGTAAACTCAGCAAACGCTGGAAATGCTGTTACAAAACTAGAGACTTCTTTTATTGCTTCTCACATTTCAATAGGGAGAAAGTCATTAACAGAAGGCTGTTCTTTGTACAGACTTCCCATTTGGAGGTTTGGGAGGTGTATTCTGATAAAAGATCTGTGAGAGGATGCAGCATGGCCCTTTGACAAAAGCAGGTTTTTCTGTAGGGAGGACAAAATATGGAGCAAAACAAGTTTATTGATCTAAATTAGAAAGTATGTGTCTAAAATGACTGGTCAGTCATTTACTTACACACTCACACGTATATACATATACATATGTACATTTCCCCTTGGAACAAAAACTGCCTTTTAAATTCTTCTCAGTCAAGTTTCACTGACAAACTTGCTTGACGGGCATCAGGGACCTGAGGCAAGCTTCAAAGGAAAAAGTAGCCATCACTCATGCTTCATTGGATTTCTATGACAGAATGATCAAATCCTGTAGAACCTGGCATAAGCACATCATTATCAAACCCTGCTTTAGCATTTCTTAACTGATCACGGAGGCTGAGGTCCTTGGTGACTCCTGTTTTCTGACACTGTTTGTAGTTATTTGACCTTTTCTCAGTGGATAATCCACACAAAAAGCCCTAATTACTTCCCCAGCTTTGAGCGGTCCAGCACTGTGAATAATCAATGACACTGATTTAGGTATTGCACAATCAGATGCTTATGGTGTTTAAAGAACATTTTTCCATTGACCTGCCACAGCCGTAGGACAATACCGAGTGCTGAAGTTGCTGTTGTAATCACAAGCTGGCCAAGTGACCTTGGGGGTCTGAAGTTGATTACTAGGGCCTTGAATTGAACAGATACAATACATTTTTAATGATTTATTAATTTTTATTTTCTTAAAACAGAACTTAGTCACATGCATCTAGCAAGATACTGGCAGAATCTCAGAGCAAGAGTTGTCTATAAACATACCTGAGTATTTTTTCTTTCTTAGCATCACCTTAATTTTTATTTTGACTGTTAGAAAGCACAGTGACAGGAGGTATTTTGTCTTTAAAAACTAACAGACAAACAAACAGTTGGTCATTTGAGTATCTCCTGCTTCAAAAGTATTCAAGGATGAAACTAGAACAGGAGAAAAGGAGGACAGAAATTGCCTAGGTATTGCTATAGACTACAATGTCTGTGAGAGGAATAGGGTGTGGATTCTTAGAAATTATTCATTCTCTCATTCGCTGGGTTCTTCTCCCCTGTTCACATAACATGAAAATGCAGTTCATTATCCTGGGTTATTAGGCTTAAGTTCACCACCTGCTCAGTTATTTCTGCTTTAAAAACTAAAAAGAGAGAGCAGTCGCATTTTGTTTTGTTTTGAATGAAAGCTGTGCAGAGATTTTTTCTAAGGAGCCATTTGCTCAGGTAAGATTTATGATGGAATACCTGATCACTGGGGGGTGGCTGTAAATCACATGAATCTTCCACTAATGAAATAGAAAATATGAAGTGTTTGGTGGGGATAGGCATAAAAAGAGAAAAATAAAAGAATTCTCTTCCCAGCCAGAATTTCAATCAGCCAAGAGAAAATTTTCCTCAGATACATTTTGGGGTTTTTATAACAAAACCTGTTTGTGTCATGGAAAGGGATATATTTCAGCAAAAGGCTCAAAGGTTTACTGGAGAACTTTGCAATACTCAGCATGTTTCTTCAGATAAATCCCAAGCAATTAGAAGGAAACACGGATCAGGGGGAGCATAGTTTGTGGGAAGTCTGTGGTTAGCTCCAACACCTTTCCTCTCCCAAAGCAGTAAGCTGGTGGGATCTCTCCTAATATGCCAGCCCCTGAAGCAGAAACAACAGGAAGAAACACTTGTATTGTGGAGTTTTTTATTCTTCCAAGTTTCCTCTCAGGACATGAAGAGGAAGATAAACAGAAGTATAAAATAAGAGCAAGGATAGCTTATCAAATAACAACCTTGTTTGTCTCTGCCATAGGAAAACCTGTCCTTTTTTCTCCTTTGAGTCCACTACTGCACTTCTGTCCCCCTCAAATAAAATGTCTTCTTAAGACACCTGCTTATGTTTGCCTCCATCCTGATCAAGCCTAAGCAATGATATCTGAGGGAGCAGTTGAGAAAGTGCTTGTTGTAGAAAGTTTGTAATTGTGGAGGCATAATATGGGCACAGCCTGCTTAGAGACCACTTCTGGAGATGCCAGACAAGCAGCATAAATAACATTAACTGTTCTGAAAAGCTGTAACTCTCCACCTGTGTGACTCGGCTGCAGATGACCGGGCAAGAGGAACTGCAGGACAAACTTTGTGCTTTATCTAAGAGCTCTTTCGTCACTCAAAGGCACAACAGGAGAGAAAATGCTAACCATAGAAGAGAAAAAACATAGTGCTGTAGCTAGTATGGCTCCTGAAGTGAAAACGGGCATTGCAGTAAGCTCATAAAGAGGGTGAAACAGTTGTTGGGGCAGCTGTCTTCTGTCCTGCTAATTCACATCTTTCCAGGGTACACTGTAGTCTCCTTAAATATACAAATTACTGTCAGATGTACTTGTCTGATCAGAGACTGCACAATCCAGACGGACGTTGCAGGATGACGGGAGCAGAATGGTGCAATTTATAGACTAAAATCTCCTGAAAGGAGATTTAGAAAGTTCTCGTAATAACTTGGCCTTGGAGATTTATACTGCTCCTAGTTATTTCAGTTTGCTTAACCTCTCAAGGAAAATAAACTAACTTTCCAGTGATCTTTGCCAGTTAAGTTTGGTAAAATTTTTAGAACAAGCTGGTTTTGAATGCTGTCTCCAGTGAACTGGACACGGACATGCATGACTGTTTCATTAATATTTTCTACATAAAGAATGTGTGGACTCAAAAAATGTTTGTTTCTGCGGTGTCACAAACTGTACTAAAACCTTTTTCTTCAATTGCCTTCTAAGTCAACATGCTAGTTACAAACTGGTTCAGTCTGCAGTCAAAAGTTTCCTTTTCTTTGGAAAGGATATCTCTGAAACTAATTATTCTGAGCTGAAATAGTGTGCAGCAGTGCAATCTCTTTTTTCTATGATTGACCAAATCTGTGTGCTGTCAGCCTGGTAGGATATCAGTCGACTTCATTTCACCTCTCATTTGTCACAACATCCCTTTAGATGGTTGTAGTCTGGGCAGAAACCAACTGAGCCTCAAATTCCCCGGAGAGGTATGGCTCTGGATGAGAATTAAGCTGCACTTGCTTTTCAAGAGTTTCTGATCAGGGAGAGTTTGAAAACAGGCTTTTAGTCTCTTTTCTCTGCAGTGACTCCATTTCTTTGTACCATATGGTTATATTTATGTTCTTTGTTGAGTGAGACCTTTAACAGCCTTTAAGTCAAGGATGGTGTCAGTGCCAGAGAAGGGGCAGTTTTCTACACAAGCAGGAGGGCTGAGCTTGATTTTTGAGAAATGATATTGTTTTTAAATGCCACTTCCTATCCTTAAAATCTTTTCATTCAAAAACTGCTGAGCCTAATTTTACAAATAGGGGATGACTACAGTAGTTAGTGTTGACTAGGTGAACCTTTTCTTAGTTAATACATAGACAAATGGTCTTTCCTCTGTAGTGGATTCACCAGTAGTAAACCAAGATGAGATTAAACTTAATTGAAATAAATATTCCAGCTCCCAGTCTCCTGATTGTTCTTTTCTAAATCAGATAAAAATGTGAGTGAGGTACTTAGCCCTATTTCCCCCAAGATCAGAAATTCTCAAGTATTTTAATTTCTCAAGTCTTCAAATTGTGGGTAGCCTGCTACCTTCAGTAATTTCCTGAGATGAAAGAAGAATTAGCTTTTTCACAGGCTGCCGTGGTGGGTGTTAACCTTAACATCAGAACAGCTGAGGACCAGGGGGCTGATCAGCAGACTTCCCTTGGAAGGTGTGGATTTTTAGGAAGTCTGAAAATCAAAAAAAAACTCGCTAGTAATAAAAAAATTAGAACCTCTTTCCAAGCTATGAGTAGTCTTCTCCATATAACTTTGTTATTAAGGAAACTATATCTAAATAGCAGGCACTTCATTATCACATTCTCCACTAGTGCTTAAGAGATAGTCACTGAGTGTTTACACACACTGATATAAGACTGTTAATTCTGCTGAAAAATAGCATGTTAAGTAGTAACTCAGTTGAATAACATATTTTCAATTTATTGATTCCAATCAAATAAAAGCTATGTGATTCATAGTGGAAATAAAACTACAGTGGCACATCTCAGGAATTCACAGGGAGTCAGATCTGAACTCTGACACAGGTTGGTAGTTGCCTCCAGGCTACATGATGACCCTTCATTCTGTAATAATCCCGGTAACTCATTTACAAAACAGTTCTTAAAAGGTGACATAAAAGGTGCTGCTTGGATTTTTCAAAATTTTTGTGCGGTTGAACTGTACATCAAGAGCCTGGCCTGCTGCAGGAGGAGGGGAGTTTGTGCCTCTGCTCAGTGACAAAAAATCTGATGAAAGAACCAGCTTTGTTATTTTATAGCAAGAGTAAAGACAAATCTTTCATATACCTCCTTCCCTTTACACCACCTGTCCTGTGCTTTGTTCTGCTTTGAGTCTTAATGGAGAACAGCACGTGTCTCATGTCTTGTGACACATCTACAGCTGCTTCAAAAAAGGCCTTAAAAAAAGTCTTTCACCATTTTATGCCTAATTTACATATTTAAAAGATGCTTTGAATCCTTTCTGAGAATAAATACTTTTTTAAAATGTATGCTTCCTAAATGTAACATTAGGAAGTATATGTTTCCTAAATATAATACCCTCATTTTTCTCCTACACATTAAATTTATTGTATCATCAGATCTGACTGAAATTTACAGTTACTGATAATGTTATTTTGATATATTTGATTTTTTTTTTCATTGCATTGTGGAATAGAAAATGTGTTTGTGGTTTTGTCCTATGAATATATTCACAGGAATTTAATCAATAAAGATTTTAACCAAGAAAGTTTGCAGTTCTTTTTTGACAGTCATCTCCCTATATGCTTAATCATTTTGGCAAAAATAATTTTTCCTCCAGATAAATTTCCCTTTCAAAGCTCATATAGCTGCTGCTTACTCAGACAAACCAGTCCTGAGAATCATTTCATTTCATGTGCATGAGAATTCATATACATTTTCCCAACATGAATTTACATGCAGCCTTGCTGTGAAAGATTATTGTTCATATGCCTTTTTTAAAAAGCAAAATGTACTTAGCAAGTGCCCTGGGCTTCATTTGTAGTTTAGTTGATGTTGAATTTTTTAAATTTTCTCAGCTGGTTAAAAAATTCCCTTTTTATGTAGGCATAGTTTCTGTTCTAAAATTAGACAGTGGAATGTTTTACATAGCATTTATGCTACAGTCTAAAAGATAAAATCAAAGGAAAGAAAGCTGTATAGCCCATCTCAATTCCAGAATATTGTAATAGTTGTTATTAAGGAAATGCATGTAGAAATGGTCCAAACCAGATTGCTTCCTGTCATCAGACAGACATATCCTTTAGCATGAACAGGATTATTCTGTGAAGATTTTAAATCAGGATAAGACCATGTATTACAGCTGTGATTAAAACAAAAGGATAAAAGCTCATTACTTGATAATTCTTATACGTATTTAAAACACACATTTTAAATATTATAATTTGGACTGTTATTTCTGTCTCCATTACTCACATGGGTAGACATTTATTCCACAGGACTTGAAATCAACAGGACCAGCTGTATAATATTTTTGAGTTGGGTTGTTGCCAGGATGCATATAAATATTTTATACTGCTCAAAGCTTGGGGAAAGAGACGGAAGTAATAAGGCAAGTTTGAGAGGGGTTATTCAGTTTATCAGTGACTCCAATCTTGGAAACTTCCTTTTCATAACCAAAGATGAGGAATTCCTAGCTTTTTATTGGCTGAACTTGCAAAAAATCATAGAGAAGCAGTCAGGTTGCAATGCCACTTCACAAGCTGGCTTTGAGGAAAGGGGAACAAAGAAAGAGCTGTCTACGGGGTGCTGTATGTCTTTAAAGCATGTGCACTGGCTTTTATTCATTTTCTAATTATGGCTTTTTATTTGAGAATTTCTTTAAAATGTATCAATAAAACTATGTCTCAAGAAAAATGGTTCAGGCTTAATCTAAGACAGTGTTGTTCCTTGCAATGTCTGCTTTGCCTTCAGCCAGGTTTGCTCTGCTGTTTTTGGTTTTATTTGCTATGGTATTTACCACTCCAGGACATGCCCTTTTTTTTTTTTTTTTCAAATATGTAGAGATTTAAAATAGCAAATTTGCTCTGAAGCTTAAACTAGATTTGGGGTTAGGTTAGGGGTATTCTTCAGTAAACCAACACATGAAAAAAAGAGAAGCTGAGGAAGGTGGATGTGACCTACTGGCAAGGGGAGAACAGTGCATGGCCTTTAGGATAAGTGGTGGGATCGCTCTCTGTGGCTGGTTGTCACCTGTGGTGCACTGATCCCAGATGGGTGCTAGCCTGTCCATGAAGAGCAGCTAAAAGAAGCAGATCATGTTTTCTGTCTGTTCTCTTACTAGTCAGGCCCTCGTCTGCCTGTCCTTCCTTCTTCTCTGAGCTTCCCAAATAATTCATTTTAGTCTGAGAGAGGGATAAAGGTGTCAAATATATTAAGTTCTTGAAGTAATCCTGAAAATTATCAGCCATGTAAAGGAGGAAAATACTATAAGTGCATCTGCATGAGGAAGGGCCACGCTGAGCCCTTGCTGGAACAGTCAGGCACCAGGCTATGCAACAGGAGGCCTCATCTGTCCTGCAAGGAATTTCCATTATCCACATGATGGGGAGTCATGACTTGTCCTCACAAAAAACATTCATGGGCCCTTGCCAAGGACATGATTATCTTCTGCCTTGATGCTCCCAAATCACTGCATCATGCTCTGTTTGACTTGCAGCTTACTTCTGCCCAGCCGTATTTCGTGGATTCCTGTTAGTTTGTGTGGACACTGTGCACTTTACCAAAGACAGCTGCAAAACTAGCCAGGGAACTGATACTGTCTCTCTTTCACCTGTTAAATTATGCAGCTAAATCAGCAGTGCCAGTGCCTCCTGGATTGCTCTTCCATCATCTCATACCTAATATTCAGTCTTTGCTTGCTCAACAGTACGTGCCAAACACCATTTTTCTGTATTCTTGCATATATCAGAATAGTTCATTTCTCTCAAGATCTTTTTTATCATGTTGTATTAGTAGAAGAGCAGGTATTCACATTAGTAGAGCTGAGAAAACTGATTTTACAATCGGAAAGCTGAACGGAAATATTGCATCACCCAAAAGTAGTCTCAGTTTTCACTGTGAAGTTACATATTTCACCCTTAAAAAACAAGAATCAACTTTGTAAAACGAAGGTGTTTCATTCAGACACCAGGGTCCAGGAAAGAGAGGTTTAGACCCTCTCTTTCCTGGAAAAATTAAAACATTCTTGAACAACAGATGAAATGTTTTAACTGTTCTGGGGAAAAAAAAAAATCATTGAACTTGGCATGAATTTGTCCATTTTTTCAGCTGAACCAAAGCTGCTTTTTGCAATAAACAAACATTTTCTTTGCAAATTTGAACCAGTTGTATTCAGGGCTTCACACTATATGAGCACAGGGCCTTGACAGCATGGTATAGCTAGCCAAACCACTTGCTGTCATTGTTTGGAATGATAGCACATGGGAGCTCAACCCTGGTGGTAAGTTTGTGAAGGAAGGAGTGGTGCCTCAATGCACCAGACCCTGGCTATCTCTGCTCGCCAGCCGTGGGGAGGTCTCAGATAAGCCCGTCATCCTGACAGGGCAAATCAGTGCTGAAAAGGCTTTGCACTCCGTGGGGCTCAGTCTGCTTGATAGGACAGAGCCACCTCCTGATAAGCAGAAGTGCTCTGCTCTTTTTGACTCCCCCAGGCCATTTTGTGTCTCATGGCCCCAGGGTGGGCCACCGGCAGGCCTGATCACACAGTGCTGCCCATTCTGCCAATATTTTATATTGCATATATTGAATATATTTTATATTGAGGCTGACGTGCTCCCTGCTACTGATGCAGGAGGAGTGTTGTAGTACATTCCCTTTATTGATGTCAGTTATTCATATCCAAATGAAGCACTTTTGTCATAATAAAGCTACCCCTCTGTTGGCATGGGACGGAGAGGGGGACTGTGCCATATTTTCAGTGGCAATTTAGTTCAAGTGATACATTTTCTGTGTGGTCAAAACACTCTGTCCAATGCCAATACGCTACTCCTACTCAGTTCACACTCAAGGTTATACCTGTTTAACTGGAAAGGCAGATGTTAAAACTGTGTCTTAATGTCTGCAACCTGTTAAACATCTCAGGAAGCAGTAGTAATTAAACTGCAAGTTTGAGAGGTTTGATTGCATGATTTCAATAGAGAACATGAATTTGTAATCCTGTCTGTAAACACAAGAGTAGTGAAAGAAGCAGACTTCTGCACATCATCTGTTTAATGTTTGCCTATATTAAGAATACTTTCCATGTCTTGAAGTGGGGTACATTTAACTTCAAAAGGACCTGATTAAGGTGATCGCTTTGACTTTTTGCTCAAACTGTTATCATGCTTGTGAATTATTTTCTAGGGTTTTGAACAGAAGTATTCCCAAAGGAAAGACAAATTAGTTGATGATGCTGCAAGAGAGGCTTTGCAGTCCTCCTCTTTTGAAGTTCCTAATGATGTGAGTTTCTCAGTGTTTCAGTCCTGGCTGCTGCTCACCCCATTCATTTAAAAGTTATGTGGATTGAAAATTATCCATAGGCTTTTCTTCCTTTGTGCTTGCTCCCAAGAACTGTGACCAGATGCAAACATGATGATGTGCCTGTGCATGCCACTGTTGCTAAACTGTAAGCAAAGCAAGAGAAAAGGCTGATTTAGAAAATAAACCCAAGGTGCTTGATGAGTGAAATGTCAAGTAGATTCATGTCTGGCAAAGGACTCTTCCTTGTCCATCATCATCCAATCAATGACACTTGAACCTGGGTTGACCAGGTCACCACACCACCTCTGCTCAAAGCAGGGGGAAATTTATAGGTCACCTTTTTGAATGACAATTAGTACAAGAAGATATGGTAATCCTGCTGCCTTTCAAAGCATTACTGTTTTACCATGCAAAAGTCTCAGTGTAGGATGCACAGCAGTACCTGCTCTCTGTGTTCTTTACATGAGGAGAAACAAAAGACCTTTAGGAAACTGTCTCCCTAGTGGCTCTTGTCTGATTAGAAAGTCCTCAGGGGATTAGCAGTATGAATTTCACAGCTTGTCCCCCCCCACTCCCTCCCACCCCTCTGCATTAAGGTTAGAAGGATGTGCTTAGAACAAATCAGAAGGAGATTAAAGGAAAAGAAACCCCAGAGCAATTTTCTTTTGCATTTGAATGAATATTTGTAGTCAATAGTCATTTACCATCGCTTTTAAAATATCCTTGAGTTTCAGTGAAACAAAGTTCAAATACTGCCATAAGACAGTAATATCTTATACTTCCATTTTAGATTGGTTATATCATTTACAGTTAATTTGTTATACTTGTACATATTTGCTCTTGAATGTAATCCTTCAATTTGCTCAAGAGATTTCATCAAGTCCCCAAGAAGATCAAAAGCTTTAAAGGTTTTGTTTGCATTTCCATGTAAGACCTACTGCTTTCTTGCTACAGAATGGCCTAGAGAGCATTCTTTAAACCCATGTTAACTGCCAACAGACAGAGCCTTCAGGGGACATCTTTGAGGTGAGAACCATCAAACAGAAATAAATTTTAACCTTTTGTACAACAAAGTGAGGAAAAAAATCCAATTTCCTATGAAACCCTCACTACATTGCCCATGAAACCTATTTCACCAAAGATGGTCTTTAAAGGGGTGAATTATTTAGATGGGTTTCCTTAGCAAGGAATTGTAAAGGATCTTTTAATAAGCACAATGTGGTACTAAAAGGAGGGAGATAGGAAAATGCTGTTCTAAGGTATACTTGTTTATATCTTAATCTGTTACCAAACTGGTGTAATACCAACTGGACTACTATCTCTGCACTACCAAGTGCTAAGTAATACCAGAAGTCAAACCACTGATTCTTCACAAAGGGAAAAATAAATCCCACCTAATGCAAGCAGGGAGAGTCATGGCTGCAGGACTTATATTCAAGTGAAACCACTCTGGATTCATTTTTGCTTTCTTCTGCAGATGGATAATGTTATTTCTTTGGCTGGGTACAAATGAAAACCAAACTTAATCCAGCACACTTTAGAACTTAAATAACCAGATGGTGAAAAGGTAAAATGGAAATGTAGATAATGGGGCAGAAGGTGTTCTGAGAGTGGACTTGGTTTTTGAGAGTGCTTGGCTTTCCATGTAGGCATCTGGTAAATTTGACATCTTTCACTGGGAACTGCTCAGTTGGAAGCATTGTGGCAGATCCAGGCTCCCTCCCTCGCTTTGTGTATTTTGTTATGGGAGAAATCCATGATTAAAGGAAACCTGTGGCAGCAATGCATGCAAATAGAAAGCCATTGTTCACTGCAGCCTTCCTAACTCGGATGTGTGAAGTCAGTGGGTTAAGTGCTTCACCCTACCCCGGGGCCGAGCATGTAGCCCAATGCGAAAAGCAAAAGTAAAGTGATGGTGTGGGGAGTGTTTAAAACAGAAGCTCACATGTGGCACTGTATCTCTGACTGAACAGTCAGCTTCGGACATCTGAGGGACCTGGGGAATTGAAAGGTCCCTTTTTCTCCCACAGCTACCATGGAGACTGGCGTGGCTCCCTAACTTGGTGTGTAGTTGCACAAACATTTTCCCTGGCAGGAGAGCAAACTGAAGAGCTTTCTGCAGCATCTCTTTCTCCCTCTCCTCTCCCTCCCAGAGGTCACTGGTCTCTCAGTGACTCAGGTTTAGCGGTTTTTGATATTGTGTCCTGAAGTGGGTCTGTGCAATGACTGAAGGAGTTTGCTGTTCTCTCTGATTTTCTTGGTTAATAGTGCTTTTGGAGGTATTTAATCTAAAACAACTCACCGATTGACCACATAGCAAAATTGCACTAATGGCTGCCCTTAAGCAACTGCTGCAGTGATGAACAGAGAGACAAAGGAGAAAACTATCAGCGAGACTGGAACTCTTCAAACCGCCTTTGCTGCCACAGAAAAATGCTCCCCTTTCACATTCCTAAACCTAGCGCTCGCCTTTAACACCGGCTCTGCCTCGGACGGACATCTGCCTACAAATAACACCAGCAATACGGCTTCCAGCGAGTGCTCAGGTCAGATAGGAAGCACGGCCCAGCAAACAAGTGCAATCAATGCAGATTAATGACGCCTGCTTTCATTCATGTCTAGGTATTTCATTGATGTAGCTGATAGCCAATCTTTCTTGCTTTTATTTATGCAAGCCACATTTATTTGGTTAGCTTTTGGTTGATTGATTTTGTACTTCTGCTTGTTTGGGTTTTGTTAGTTTATTTCATTTCATGACAATATAGCTGATTTATTTCTGACAACAGTAGCAATTTAATGCAAAACACTATTGAAAGCTTCATATAACTTATGTTTTTAATTTCTGCAAATACCACCTAGATGTAGGGAAAGACACTATATAAATCTTGAAGTTAAATAAATATTTACTGTACAAGTGACTTGTGTTAATGAATATTGCAGAAGAAGCAGAGCACATAGATTCACCAGGAAACAACTGCACAGAATAAAACATCTTCCTGGGGAGAGGGCAGATTTGACACACGTTCAGACTCCCCATGGTTTTATTTGCTCTATTAGAGCCAGCTGCATGGTGATGCTCACTGGCACAGTGTATGGGTGATGGCAGGACAGCCTTCACCAAAGGGTGATCAGCATGAAGGGTCGAGTTCACACCTTAGAAGGAGACATACAGAAAATGGTGTGGAAGGAAACAGCAGGTAAAGCCCTCTCAGCAAAAACAGTACAAAGACAAGCAGTAAAAAAAAAAAAAAAAAAAAAAAGGTTGAAATAGAAGACCAAAGGTGCAGATCTTCTTTCCTCATGAATGTTCCTGTTCACCTGTCTGTTGTCTGCAGTTTTGTACCTCATTCTGAAGTGCAGTATCTTAAAACTTCCCAGAATTCAAGAGGAAATCTGATTGATGTAGCTCTTCTTTTATCTTCATCACAAGAATGAAAAAAAAAATGTCCAAGCTGCTGGGCCGTGTTTTCATTGGTCTTGTTTCATAACTTATAGCCTGTGTGGCCAGTACCACAAAAAAAAACATTCTTCCACTCTCCTTATTTTAATCCTTTGTGTGCCTTTTGTTGCATGGTTTTATTTTCTCTTTCATTCAATTGCTTGATCTACTAAGAGTAATACACCTGAGTTTATGCAAATGATCACTATTTTGAATTTTATTGCTCCCCTTTATATCCCCTCAATTTATCTGAATTTCTTCACTTCCTTGGTACATCCTCCCCCCAAATTTAAGAGATGAATGAAATGTGAACTCTATGGTTCTTTGCTGGGCCCTTTCATGTGCTTTGAACTTTGAACAATGAGCAACAAAAACTGACGCATTTTGGTTACCTGTACCATTCTCATGCATCTGGTGGTTTTTTTGGTTGGTTGGTTGGTTAGAATTTTTTTGCTATGCTTGTAGATGAAGCAGGGTAGCTAAAGTATTTTAAATTAATCACTATAGTTTGGAGTCATCTCGTGGTCAGTAGAATTGTACAGTTCATTATTTAGTCTGGCAACACTCAGAAACGAGATTTCTTTTTTTTAATTGTACATAAAACTCAAAATGAAAGATAATTCAATAACAATGTAGGTTGTAAGGTGCAAGGATTTTCATCTTTGAGAGCTTTTCATGAGCATTTCATGTGTTCCAAGATCTTGCATTTCTGTTGTTAATTTAGTGGAACAAACAATGATAAAGTATTTGTGAAGTCAGAGGGAGTCTAATCAGCAGGAGCAGTTCAAAGTATTCCCTGCCACTGTCTCAGACTGGAAGCTGGCCGCTGGGTAGGTGGTGAAATATCCCTTGGATAAAATTCAGCCTGTATCTGCATCTTTGATGTAGAACTTTTATGACTCCTGTGACGCTGAGTAACAAGCTCGATTTGCATTCCAAGGCACTCAGCCCTGCTGCTGATATCTCGAGTAGGAGTTCAAGCCCCATTGAAGGAATCTCACTTAACATCGGTGTGAGCTTTAACATGCATTCCTTTTTCCTGTTGACCTCCTCTTGGGGGTTAAAGTTGAGTAGCTGAACTTTAGCTGCTGCCAAGATATGTGCTGAGTGTTTGATACATATTGTCATCGTAGGTCCATAAGGAACAGTTGTGTGCATTGTCTCTGAGTATTTTTACACATGTTTTCTGATAAGTTTTTGAGGATGCAAACACTTTTCAAAGGTCCTTTACCACATACTAGTTGTAAAGGGTAAGTAATACTTGAAGCAAAACTGAAGAACCATTTCCTGAAACTTTAGGAAGCACAAGTACCCATTACATATTTGCATTTTAAAAGTCAAGGTTTACAATTATGATTTATAATTTTAAACTATACAACACATTTTTAAATTTTTCTTTTGCACTATTTTGATTACAATGGCTAGATCAAAGGAGTTTTCCACTCCTTCAGATGTGTCTGTCCTGAGAGTGACTCAGTATTAGTACAAAACCCAATTTACTACGAAAGAGTCGAGCTAGTCAATTAACTACAGCAGTAGCACCCTGCGGTCCTGACCAGCACAAGTTAAGTTGTTCTACAAACACATAGTGACATCCAGGCTTGAAGCATTTTCAGCTATATTGACAAAATGTACAAAAGGACTGGGACACACAGAGCACCACAAATAATGCTAGTTATAAAATTCATATCAGTTGAAAGCTCCTTATGAAGTGTGGTGAGAGAGAATATTTTGTTGGTGACAGAGGCAGAAAGAAAGGAAATAAGAATATATTACTTTGCTACAACTATGTTCCACTTAGGACCATTAAAGGGATGAATCATTACTGTCTACTATATCCCAGGTAGGCAGCCTCTCTGGTAAATCATAATTGAAGCAGTAACACCTTGTATTAAAGCTGGTACTGATGCCTTTTCCTGGTGTTAAAATTAAGAGCCCAAACATGGTTAAAGGGAAAAGGGGTTTTTACCTCGATATTTATTTAAGGATCCTTAGGTGCACTACTTTTAGGTGGAGTGAGCTGAAATGCACACCGGAATACTCACGCACAATAGATTGCCTATATAATTATAGGCTTTGTAAATTAGCAAATATATCAAAGATTTCTCAATGAGAGACTTGAATGAACCACCTATTTCAAAGAATTTTCTTTTGGAGGGGTTTATTTTGATTTATAAGATGTGTGTTAGAAAGGACTTTGGTGTTTAGGGCTTTTTGACTTTTAACTGCAAGGTTTCCAAGATGTTTGGTTTTCTGGCTTAATGGAATATAGGTCTATACTAAGTTATTAAGTTTAGGGAATTACAAGCATGTGGGTTAAAAGTACTGAGGATACATAAAGCTATATAAGAGGGGTATAAAAGAAAAAACAAAAAATCATTGTGGCATCCGTACAAGTATTTAAAGACTTGATTAAATAATAACAGATATTTTCAAAAATCTTGGGTAAGCCAGGCCCAGTTTCCTGAAAAGCAGTAAGAACTCAGTGATGGTCCCAGAAGGGGAAACCAGCACAGCAACCTGTTAAATTAGCTACCTTGGTAGCTGACCTCTTAGCATTTATCACCTACAGTTACGCCCACAGTTACTGAAGTTACTAGTTACTACTACTGTCTTCTTCTTCCAGGCCAGCTGCGTCTTGGATGTTGGGAAGGGCCTGTTGCTGATGCTGCTTCTCCAAACTCTTGCCCTGGGAGCAAAAGAGGAAAGCAGAGAGAGGAATTGTCTATCAGAACAACTGAGGAAGTAGAAATATCATGAAAAATAGATGGAAAGGAAGATGCAGGAAATCTCAGTGTATTTTGAAAGCAGATAAAACTCAAAAGAGGGGCAAACTGGGGAGAGAAGGGGAGAAAGAACAAGCAGCCATGCTCTCAGGTGTGGCCACACCCATCAGTAAAGCTCTCTGCAGACAGATGAAATACCACAGAGAGGGCCTGTCCCTCTGAGCACTACAAAGAGATGCAGCCTCTGTCTTGAAGAAATTTATGCCTGTAGTGATATAAGGCTACTCTGCCACTCAGTGTCTCCCAGCACTGAATTATTGTAATTGGGTTTTTCTAGGTGTGCAGCAATCGTGCTTGAAGTGCTGCCTTTGATTTGAACCATTGCTGCTTATACATAAGGGAAAAGCATATTGTGTTAAGTGGGAGAGCACATATAAACCTGAAAGGAAGTGGAACTTCCCTTTAATGTTATTCTCCCTACTGCCAAGAAGCTATGCTGTAGGAGATACAGCATTTTCTTGAGTTGCTGATCTTCCTGCCTCCTTCCTGAGACAGATCCATTCTCATTTAGACTAGTTTTCCACTGGTCTGACTTAAATGGCTTCAGCAGTTATGCTATAGTGGCACTGTGTAAGAGAAGAGAATTTAGCCCACTGACCTCAGTATCTGGTGAAATCATTTAGCTCTTTTCATGCAGAGTCCATTATAAAGGAGCTGGAGTGTCAGGGGAGGGTAGGTTTGTGGGGTTTTTTTCCTGTCAAGACCTCTCCTCTGCCCATGCCTTGGATGTAATAAATTCATTCATGGCAATGAAATGTTAAGTATGAAATCTAGAGTCTGTCTTTTGCTTCTGATTGGTTAGATAAAACACGTAGGTAAAGGAGAGACTAGAAATGGGGTTCGAGTATCAGCTCTTTATTTTCCAGACTCAGGCCTGACTTCATTATGGTTTATGCAATTAAATTTCTTACTCTTGTCCCCATACTAGGGAAAAAATTCTAAGACCATAAAGCCGATGGCAAGACAGTAATTAATTTCACTGCTAATGGTTTCTTCTTTTGTTTCTAATTACTAGTTAAACACCTGATGGAAATAATTTTTGTCATTCTTTCTTCTTATCCCTTTAGATACACACATTTTGTAATTCTTTCTTCTTATCCCTTTAGATACACACATATTGTCTCATCCCTCATCCCTTAACATAGCATGATATAAAAAGTTGTGTAAATGTGAAAATTATTTTTTTTTGAGCTTACAGACAAAACAAGATTGGTAAGCAGAAATTCAGTTTTTCCTTCCTGGTACTTACAGAGAGCTATGACTTCACCCAGCTTAAAAACACAGACACAAAAATAAATCTAGGAGATAGACTATGAATATGTTAACATCGAATAACAATGGTGCAAGTGGGTCTTCTCCTTTGAATTTCAGGTGGATGATGGATGATGCTCTTACTGTATTTCCAAGTTAATTTTAAAAGATCTTCTGGTCTTTGAAATGAGAAACTACTTCTATTGCTTGTACTTTTGATCATTAAAGGCTTATATTATAGAGTCTTATTCTTTCCTCTTGCCTGTAAAAGGACATTTTCAAGCTAGACACTGAAGATTTCAACATATCTAGAAAGATATGGCAGCTTTTATGCTAAAAGAGGTATAAATCTTTCAACTCTGAGCATGTTTGTTTATTCATGTCCAGCTGTAGCCATTTTGCTTCAAATTTATCGATACCACCCAGCTAAGTTACTCATTTATTACCTTTGGCAATCAAAAACACAGTAAAATCAATTTGTAAGGTCATCCATCTGTGATTCTCACTGTTGCAAAGTTTTTGTGAGATTGTTGCCATTCTTCTACTGTCCACTTCTGTTGTGATGGTAACTATAAACCAAAATTATGTTATGCCTGGACAAAGAATATAGAACAATAGGACTTCCGATCATCAAAGAGCTTATATACACCACAATATTCTAAATAATACTTTCAGAGTGGGTTTTTTTTACTGATAAATGAGACTTTATAGCTACTTATGCCAGAATTTTGAAAGGCCTTTGTAAAATCTAAACACCTCTATCTTTCTTAAAACTCAACCTGAATTTGCTTACTGTTAATCTAATTGCTACACCTCACTGCCTTCCATTCAACCTCTTCAATTTTTTCAACGAATACCTATATGTAATGAAAACAGATCTGTTTCTAGTAACCTTGTGTAGACACTTTAGAAGTAGTCCAAAACCTCCAGAGGCCAGTGGACAAGAGAATAACATCCACTTGTCTAATACAGCCTTTTTCAAACAGTGTAAGATTCACATCTCTTCTAGACTGTGAGTATGCTAATTTAGTCTCGGGTATAGATAATCATGAAATTGTTGACTTTCATAGAGCTACATGGAATTTTATTTCTGGCAAATATGATTTCATGCCTTTGACTGAAACTGTGCAAGCAAATGCAACTGCAACATCTTTTTAATTATGTGGTAGGTGTATCAATCAGATTGGCTTTGGCACAGACTACGAGGGCTCTTAAAGAGCACCAAACATACCCACAATCCAAGAGAAAATGCTTCTAAAATCTTATACAAAATACAACCCTGACTAGTAATAGCTTGAGAAAGGATTAGAAGAGTATAATGGAGTGATTGCGGTTTGTCACCCCACTGCAGTTATAAGGACACCTGCAAATTCTGCACATGGTTTCTGGTGGCTTCAGGCAGCCATTACAAAAACACCTGTACCAATCAGTGTTCCTGAGACAAGTCAGGGAACAAGACCATACCAGGGACTGCGTAACAATTTGTCAGTAGCACTAACAGATGTCCAGGGCTGGGAACACACCCAGCAGTGCTTACACAATTAGCAATACATCATCTTTAAAAGCTCACCCAGAGCTAAAGTAGGACAATTCCAACAGGAATTCAGTATTGTCCAGTGAGGTGCTACATTACTGAGTTCTAGTCTGAGGTTCATTGGACAGGCAAAAGAGACTTTTCTTTGCTTGCTATCCATTTCAAGATGTTATTTAGTCTACATATTCCACCCATACAAGAACAATTTCTATCCATAATAAAAACTTGTATACCATCTAAAACAATTGCAAACTGAGAGGCTTTAATCTTCACAGCATTTCTTTTGAAAATATCTTATAGACTGAGATTATTTTAGTATCCAATTTTTCTTAACATCTATTTAGTCATTCTATAGGGCTGCTTGCCTCTATTAATACCATTTTTTTATTATTGATTAAGGTAGTTGTGAATCCATCAACAGAGGACAGAATGTACAGTTATGCCCTAAAAGAAAGCTTTAAAATAGTGGGATTATATTATGCAAATAATTAAAAATATTTTTAAGCAGGCATTACTTCAGCATTTAGATATTGGCTAAAGCAGCTTTAATATGCAAGACAGGATGTTAGGTGCTTAGCTGATCCAAATGCCAGTCTATAGATTTGAAAGACTAAAGATCACATCACTGGGAGGTTGACAGAAGTGACACTTTGCAAAGTGCCAATGATTTATGCCAATGTCTTGCTTGATGATACTGTTATAGACAGCACTGTCATTACAAAGTCCCTAACGACTTCAGTCTACATTTATGGTGCACAAATTATAGGTGAGCCCAAAGATCGAAACCTTCCTGACTTTTAGATTTCAATGACCAAGTAATTCTCACTAGGTTCGCTTCCTGTATGTTGCCTGATACTTTACACTCCCTTTTTTTTTTCTGAATCGTAATCAGAGCACAGTAACAAGGACAAAACATATGCTCATTCTATGTTACCAACCTTTTTTTTAGCCGTATCTCACAAACAACATACAAAATACACGAAAAACTTTATACTCCAACAGCAAGTCGTTACATTGCTCTGGATGTAGCAATCCGTTACAGCTCTGGATTTTTCGTCAACAGAAATGCTGCAGCCAGTTCTGCAAGGTGTCACATACGTCATGTAAGCTGCTTGGGATCTCTGCTTTGCAGTTATGTCCCCTGTGCTGGGGAAAAGGCAAGCTCCAGACCATGAAAACTACACTTCCTTCAAAAGGGTATCTCTTGGTTTGGATGCTAGAGTAAGCTCTCCATGCTGTTATAGCCTGACCACCTACAATCCTGTGGGGTGTATGATGTTCTGAATTCATACATTTAAAACACTATTCCCATGCAACGTTATTCCCCCTGTAGTCAGGACTGAAATGATTGCTGATACTGAAGCAAATTACAATGTTTGGGTGGTTTGTTCTCTTCTGTAATTCAGTGACCTTAAAAAGAAGGAAATCAGGTACTTAACTTCATGAGGCATTAAGGTAGGTAACACTGACAGTATCAGAGGATATCAGTTTCAACCAAGAGAAAAAGTAGTTTCTCATAGCTATTTAAAATGAAGTAGTAAACCTCCCTGGGCCAGGACTTCTTCTTTAACACACTGACAAAGCCTGCCACAAAGGAGAGAAGGAATATTTAGGACTTTTGATAGGTCTAGGCATGGTGGGATGGTAGGACATGGAAGGAAGCTGCAGAAGTTACAACTGGGTAAGCCATAACATTTCACACCTCCCGAAGTCCTCTCTATTACTACAAATCAGAGACATAATCTTCCTGAGGGAATAAACATTTTAAAACATTGAATAAAATTCTGCAGGTTATTTTAAACTAAGTCAAGGAACTTACTTCATTGTCTAGGAGCTGCCTAAGTGCTGAACCAGAACACGTCCTACTGTAGAAGCCATTTAGCCTGGACATGCTAGAAAGCATCTAATTATTTTGTTCTTGTGGTTTGCTTTGTAACCACAAATCCTTCAGAAAAATAACAACTTCATATTACACAATAGGATATATTCATGTCTGAGCTAGAACTTCCTTCAGTTTCTGTCCCACTGCAATTCCCTGCTGGCTCTGAGGACAGAAACGTAACACACAAAACCAGACAAGCAAACACACAAATGATGAATGTCTAGATGGAAACAATGTCCTTCTCAGAGAATTTTTGTGGTGCAGCTCGCAGTACTCTGCAAATATATTATAGCAACAACATGTCATTCCAAAGTCAGATTAGAGCTTAACCAGAAAGTTATCTGCCCAAAAACATATTTTCTTGACTGGCCTGAATAAAGCTTCTATGCATCAAGCTTATTGCTATCCAATGTTAAATAGGGAATGATATGCCTGTTTCATCTGCAAGAGAAATGGGTTCCCTAGAAGAAGCAGTATAAAATCAAGTGCACTGGTGTCTTTAGAAGCTCTTCAGAAAAAATAGATTTAAAATTGCCATTTGGTCAGGGAAAGATGATCATCAGTATATAAAGACTGATCTGGCAGACCCTGGGAAAC
Organism: Daphoenositta chrysoptera; assembly: GCA_013397915.1. Taxonomy (NCBI): domain Eukaryota; kingdom Metazoa; phylum Chordata; class Aves; order Passeriformes; genus Daphoenositta; species Daphoenositta chrysoptera. Next base: position 597,028 of record VZRO01005361.1, on the reverse strand, counting down.
AAATAACTTCAAAAATGCTTTGATTCAACAACCATCCTTTATACAGAACTCTTCACTTTAGACAGGAGTCTCAAACAGTGTGTTTTAAGAATGCTGTGTCAATATAGCTAATCACATCATTTATATGAAAATAAATATAAAAAATGTTAAGTAGCTATTCTTGTTAGTAAATATGTATCAGTTTAACGCTGCTATTTAGTAAGATGAATGAGTACTCACAGCATCAACAGTTCGTATTTTTTAAAATTTTTGGAAAATATAAAGTCGCCACTTTAAGTTCTTTGTTCTCACATTCTGGTAACTTCATAAAAGGAAGTTCTAGGCAGTTAAGTTAATCTTTGCAAGACTAAAAGCTTAAAAGAAGGCTGAAAAGACCATTGAAGGTCAGAATTTACATATTGATCAAACTGTAAGTTTATACTCTTGTAAACATGTAATTAACTTTGCTGTTATTGAATTTTTGTTCACAACCAATTTTATTAGTCATAGTTTCCCCAGTAATTCCACTGGACTGAAGCATGAGTGACAGACATCCATAATAAGGTAAAGTGCATACTAAGATGTTGTATTTAAAAATAGATATTAATCACCTGAACCACTGGTTATTTTGAAGAAAATACCCTTCATAAGAACACAGCTCTTGGCAATAAGAATGAAACCATTTTATGAGAATTATTGATCAGAAATTGAAATAAAGACTTGCATAAAAGTTATATTTCAACGTTCCAAACCACTGAACCTTTCGCTATGGAATTTAATTTTGTAAGTTAACAATCATATATTAATCAATAAAACAGCTAAACCCTTTTTTTAAACCCTTGTTTTGCTGACCACCAAACAGCTAGAAGCTGATAAAACAAGTATCTGGGACACTCAGCCTGAAGTGAAGGGATGGTTCCTGTCCAGGAAGCAAGCAAGAGCACATGGGTGAATACATGTTGCTGCATGTAAGAATTGCTCTAGAATAATTGATGAACAACCTGGGATCTATTCTAATTTACACACCAGCAGCAGAAATGATCATTTATATTCCTGCTTGATGAACAAATGCAAGATTTATTCCCTGAGATGTGAAGAAGATACAGCGGAACCAACAGTGTCCTCTCAAAGGATTATTACTTTGCATCCGGTCCCCAAAATTGCATCACAGCCAGGGATGTTGTAATACATAAATTAGGATCTCATATTCTTAATAAGGGATAGTAACAATATTCAATCCTAAGCCACTGATCTCAGTGGTCCTTTCACCTTCAGATGAAGGAAAAACAGAGGCCAAGGTCCTTTCCAGTGTCTCTCTGCACTCACAGCCTTCTGCACAGCTGAGGTTTCTGTTTCCTGTTCTGCTGGCAAACATACTGAAACCACATCCTCGAGGAATCTGCATCCTTCTTATGATATCTTATCTGTCCTTTTAGCTGTCTACCTGGGCAGCCAGAAGCAGTAGGTTCTTCCTTCTTGGAGACTAATGAAGCCTTTTAAATACTAGGAAAACTGAGTTTGGGCTTTGCTGCAGACTTGCATGCCAGGAACTCACATGCAAGTGTACTGGCACTGCCAAAAACAGAAGTCCCACACTGCCTACAGTCACATCTGACTCTGATGCCTTTTCCACTTACTTCCCTAAGTAAAAAGACCTGGATACAAGGAAAAATTTCAGGAGCCTGCACATATGCTCCCATGTCTAAAAGACATATAAAACAAAGCTAGATTCAGACCTAAACTCTTTAAATTATGATACCTTCCGATGAAGCATGTCCTAACATGAAAAAATGTTGAAAATTTTAGGATTATTTTTAGCATTTCAGAAATGACTGTCACCAGCCTCAACAGACTGATGTGCCTTCAATACATATTACCCTCAGCCATCATCTCCATGTCAATACAGCCATCAGCAATGAAGGCTTCACTCTGAGAAGGGAATTCCTGACTTCACTTGTTACAGCAGGACCCAGAAGCACAATATCATACAACACTCCGGAAAAAAATGACAGGATCATTGATAGAATAAGCAGAGAAATGTTATGTTTAGTGGCAAAATGTAGCTGGTTGAAATGTGTTCTATTTCTGTTGAACTGTACGCTCCAAGAGTGTGTCATTGGATACATGTCTCCTGAAAAAAAGAATAAAAACATTGTGGCTATCATTAGGCAAAGCTAACCAGAAGTGACAATATTGCTCAGCATTCTTCTGGCCACACGCTCTCTAGAAGCAGAGGGGCAGTGTGTTTAGTTAGACTTCAGTCCCAAGAAAAGAGCTGTTTGCTTGTGGCTTCAGTGGTGGCAGCAGCAGAAGGCTTCTTGTTGTTTTAGCATTTGGTTTGAACAAATTGCTCTGTCCATAAGCCACTGTCAATAAATCTCTTACTTATTTTCTTTACTACAGAGAAAATGTGGTATCAGGTTACATCAAATACCATGTTTACCCACCATCACATCTAAAATCACCGTATTTTGTTACAGTCTTAGGCTAAAACTTCTCCATACCTAAACACATGAAGTAAGCCAACAAAATGAGAAGGTATGGTAGAGAGGACAGTCAAGAATGCCTCTTTCCTACATGTCTGAGCTCCCTCTCATCATCTTTCAGAAGTTAATCAGCACGATAGCTGTGAAAATTAAGTGACTGCCCCAGCTATTACTCAGGACAGAACCCTGGTAAAAAATAGGCTCCTGATGCAACGTATATTTACTCTCCCAAAGTGACCTACCAGCCTAGAGCTGTGTCAACCAGTTTTCTTAATTGCATGCTAGCTGTAAACATTGTATTACTTATAGCTAAAAGGTGTTTAAAATTATTTAGTAGCTATTGTACATTTCATAACTCATCCTGTAATTCTGAAGTACCAAGAAATTGAAATTCAGAGCACAGTTTAAGCTGACCTTTTGTATGCAAGCTAAATCAATTTTATACTCCTTAGAATTTGACCCACTGAATATAAAAGAGTCCAAGCTGTCAAAAAGAGAAAGCTATATTAAAAAAAAAAAAATGGTGGGAGGCATCTCAGCTCTGCCTGCAAACAGATAAACAGGTAGTTCAAGAAGTGTCTGTGAGACTCTAGCATAGAACTTCTTCCCTTCCAGAAGCTCCCAGGCAGTATTTGGTGCCAGCTCATGATGTGAGAGCACTTCACAGGTGAAGAATGGGACCCAGTCTAAGAAGCTCTTCTGACCCTCTGCAGGAGAGGGAGGGAAGGCAGTGGAGGCAGGAAAGAGCTAGACCTAGTCCAGCAAAAACCTTGAGTTTTCTTGAGTGAGGCTTGGGCATGTAAATTAACGATCTGCTGCTGTGATTAATTCCCTGCTTCATGTTATTTAGCTCATGATCACCTCAGTGGTACACGCTGCACTTGGGGGATGCTAGAAGGGATCAGGCCTTTCACCTGCCTGGTGAACTGTGCAACACTGGTAAAAATGCCCTGCAAGGAACTTACCCTGGATTTACACCTCCAGCACAGAAGTCACATTCACAGGGTTGTGCTGTGCCTTCTAAGCTTCCTTTTCTCCTTTTCTTTCTAGTAGAATCAACAACAGATGTCAGTAGCCAAAGGAGATGGTTTTGTTTGAAAGTTCTATGAAGCTGGAAGAGGTGGGAATTTTATCACTTTATTTTTACAAAACTTGGGACTAAATTCTGTGTTTAGTAACAATCAGAGACTTCAGAGGAATCAGCAGGCATATCAGAGGGCTAAACCTGGTTCTTAATCATTAGAATATTATGTAAAGGAACATGAATAGAAACAAAGGCAGGAGAGTCTTCACTTCCATATCAATGTTCCAGATACTTTGCATTCATACAGAGCAGAGTTCATGAACTCTCTCTAACCATGTTAACAATCCTCTGGGTTTCTAAAGGAGCAGCAGGGGTTGGAATGAGAAGTCTCCCCATATACATCAATAACATCAGTCTTGACACACTGATGGGATTTCCAGGGGGTTCTTTTCTAACTGTGCCTGCTAAATCCTCTGCACCACTCAGCAGTGGTAGCTCAGTATGCCTTGCAGGGAGAAAAAAAAAAGTCTGAAATTTTTAGTTGAAAACAAAATGTGCATCTGTGGCATGTGATTTCTTGTGCAAAAGCAAGTCAGAGCACAGACATTTTAAATGCATTTTTCTCAGTGACTGAAGTCAGTTGGGGCATCTTAAATGGATATTTTACAGAAATACAGCACAGTAATATTTTGCACCACACATTTTATATTTCACAAAATATATGTAGATAAAGTTAAACATGTCTTCCGTTGAAAATCTGAGAAGTACAGTAGTCTCTACTATATAAAGAACTGTGTGGCTGATGATAGCTAGCATGTTGTTAGTTTTGAAGAAGTAAAATAAAATCAGAGTGACAGAACTGTGCCAGACCAAGGATCAACATAGCTCAGTCCAGGCTTGCTCGGTGTCTGGCACTTAATGATTAGAGAATATTATCAGAACAGAAAAAGCATATTTTTATTCAGTAAAACCTCTTAGTACCTAGAAATCCATGCTATAAGGATACTCTAAGAACTTACATATTTTTATGGAATTGTTCTTGATGATCTTTTATGCATGACTTTTTTTCTAATTGTTTTTTGAATACATTTATACTTTTTCAAGTTAGGAGACTGCATTCAGAATGAGATTGTCAGCTGCAGTTGGTGGCCTGTTGGCATGCCAGTTTCTATCAAATAAGAATTCACCCCTCAGAAAATTCAACGTTAATATAACAACTGCTTCAGCTTCATAAACTTTTTAACTGACTCATCTTCTAAGATAAGCCAGTTTTTTACAATGGAAAAATAACTGTGTGCCGAAATATGGCATTTTGATAGTTTTCCATAATGATTCAACATTTTTTTAAAAATATATCTTGAAAATAACTTTGAAGCTTCTGTGTTCTGAATTTTTTTTAAAAGGTAGGTTTTGTAGACCTATAAATTCCAAACCCAACTAATATAAAAGAAAATGTTACAAAAGAGCAGTAGTCCTCTATCTCATTTAAGTGCATATATACTACATATATGTACTTCCTAACTCTGTATGAAATCTAGTCTTTCTAAAATCCAAAAGTCAGTAACAAATAAAATCTGCTTTAAAATTTTATTTTGTGACATTTTCACAAAGGTGAAACTGAGGCAAAATTTCCCTGTGCCTGTGATTAGGCACAAAATAAAACCCAATGCAGGTGGTATTACTGTTTCTGATTCTTTTCTCTCTTCATCCCAGACACATGAGGGTCCACACTGATCACCTAATACAAGAGAGACATCAATAAGCTGGTGTCATAAGCTGTGGAGAGCCTAGATAACCCTAAGAGCTCACCTGCTTCAAAGTCCTTGAGCAGTAGTTTCTTCTGTCACTTTCGTTTTAACCATCCTCATTTCTCCAAGCATGACAGTGATGGGGTAGAAATGCACCTCTGCAATCTCCTCCTTGGTTTGCCACACAACTCCCTGAGCTACTTGCCAGAACCTGATCAAATGCTGGAATTCCCGTTTTCCTGTGCCTCAAATACTAATTTAAACAAACCTTAAGCAAAGAGTGAAGTCCTCAGGCTTTGGATGACTGCAGTGAATGTACATAGGCATAATGTTGTCATAACAAAACAGGTGTTCTATGGTAATTGTGCTAAGTATCCTAACAAACAAGGTTCATCTGGCACCGCTCACCCAAAGCCTTCAGGGGACTTGCAAAATTTATTTACGAGTGAGAGAGAAAAAATATTCTCCTTAATAGAATAACAGAAGCCAGCCTTATGCATCTTTTTTGTGATGGCAAGAAGGCCTGTTTAAACAGAGCATGATCCTCCTAGGCACTTCTGCAAAAAGAAATGGCCTCCATTCCCTACCAGGTCTCCTGCCCACACAGCTTGGTTGGAACTGGTTCTCCTAACCTTAAGCAACAGGGGAGGAGAGGAATAACTGGGGGAAAAAATCTAACTTCTTCCTGGTGAGTTTGGGCACATTTTGTTTCATGTAGACATGGGGTAACTCAGTAATGGGGTGTATGAAAGAGGTGATCAAAAGAAATGTTATGGAAGAAGAAACTTTGTTAGGAGATATGGAATAAAGTATTTGCAAGCAAAATATGTCACATGCAAAAGAAGGAATAAATAAATTTGCCAGCTCGGGGGCAAAGGTCAGTGATGTAGACAGATGCATTCATATTTATATGTTTTCTTACAGTTAAATCCCAAAATGTGCTCAGCAGCATGTAATAATAAATCCTGACTGGATCAGAGAAGCGTTTTTCATGGTTCGATCACCCTTCCACCAAACAGAGAGCTGACAGCTTTTGTAACAGGTGGCACTTGCTCTATTATGTGCTACTAAAGAGTGAAATGGTACGGGCTGTCATCCTATTCCCAAGTATCATGTCTTAAATGTAAAAAAGCTTTCAGCATCTGACTCAACCTAAACAGGCAGTGTGGTCTTCCATCTTCTATCATAAACCTGAATATAAAATATTTTGGACTAAGCTTAAATAGGTGGATTTTTATAGTTGATTTGCGGGTCTGTATAAAATTCCAGCTCTGCTGAAATCAATGATAAAGTTCATATCAACAGTCATAGAGCCAAGTTTCACTGGACTTTTTTAAAGCCAGGCGTTTTTAAATGTCAGAAATAATGCATTCAGGAAACATTAGTGCCTTTGCTCAGCTGAAAGTGGGAACCTCGCTCACAAAAGATTTGGCTGTTCTTCCAGCTTAGCTGGTTTCTGGACATGCTTTGCTGCCTCCTACACATCACGCAGTAGTGTTGAAACTGGCAGAAAACAGGATCTTTCTTTCCCTCCTGAAAGCTTTGCATGCCAGTCCTCCTAATGAGCCCGGGGTAACAGCCTGGATCTTGAAAAACACATTGCTGATGGGAGATTTGGTCAGCAGTGCTCAGGTTGTTGGGTGCTCAGACATGGGCTGCTGCAGCATGGCTAGAGTAGTGTTGGATCTGTTCCTAGGTATGGGTTTGGATTTGCTTTCCCGGGGTAATGAACCCTTACCCTGTCATGCAAGAAATGCTGATGCTGCCAACAGTGTCTGTGGGTAAAATACCAGCTGAATTACAGCCATTAAACCCAGACATATCTTTTTAGGGTCAAGGAGGCAAGGAATTGTAATTCACACTTATGGGTGAGTAAGCACATAAATTACAGTATTTAACTAATTGCTTACCTTGCAAAGATAAATTGGACAAGGCTTTCCCAGAAAACAGCAACATTTTGGACATGTTTGTATATGGGGACACTTTCCCAGTCCTCACTCAAAACACTGCCAGAAGGTCATTTCTCATTACTTAAACTTTCTGAACTATTTCAAATCGTTTAATGGACCCGGAATATCCACTGTCTCTACAGCAAGGATAGAACAATTCCCTTAGGATCCCGCAGAGATGCAGTAGGCTCTCAACAGCATCGATAACAGCCTTGTGGACTGGCATAGGAACAGTTAAGAAGCAATGAACTCTGGTTTGACCTCTAGTAAGAGAAACTGGGTGTTCCCCATCCAGTCCAGCCCTGGGGACGAACTGTGAGACACTAAGCCAGCTATTTGTGGCTGTATTTCCCTAAAATGTTTCTATTTTTCCAAAAGTAGTGAATTGCCATAAAAACAGGACCTGTCCCAGATGACAGGAGTACAGGAGCTTGTATTTTATTTTCACAAGAGGAGTTATTTACTCTAGAAGGTTATGTTCAGTAACGGGTATGAACCAGCACTACTTAGCCCCAGGAAGAAAGTATGAAGTCATAAGTTCTGCATTTAAAAGAAGAAAAAAAGCTACAGGAATCAAAGACTTCATCTGGGAACAGAGGACACCTGCCAGAACCAGAAATAGTTCTGTTGCCTGATGCTTTCTTTCCTCAGGCTCACAGACCCCAGAGCTGTGTTGGGGAGTGGGTGGAGTTGCAATGTTTTAATAAAGTACTCTGGAATTTTGTTAATGTGAAGGGTTGCAAATGCCTGCAGTTCTGGTCATGTGAGTATATGCATTCAGCTGTCCTGGATTTTAATGAGGTTCTGAAGAACATTAGCTATGTAATTCATGTGGCTGTTCTTTTGGCTTGTAGCAGGGCATAGCAAGGTTAACATTGCATTCATGTTTAGATTTTAGTGTTTGGCTTACTGGAAAGTAAAAATAAGTAAAAGAAATCCTACGCCTCGAAGGGGATCAGAAGGACACTTGGAAATGAAAGGAGTGATTTGCAGCTGTGGAACTCATGGAGTGATGAGCAAGGCTAGCCAGGAAAGACGAGGAATCCGGTGTTAGAGTTTCATACCCAGAGACTTCACTGGTCTCAGACTCACAGAAAGCACTGAGTGTCCTATTACATTCCCAGTTAGGAAGAGCTGAAAGCTGAAGTGAATTTTTAAAACATTTTTCCCTTCAAGTGAAAACCTGGTCAATCATACTTCTTAGAAAGAACAAATGCTTACTCTCTGCGGACTTCTTTATTAGGGCATATAGTTTGCTCTTGGTCCCAGTTCAGTTCTGACTGGGGCTCAGTCCCTGCAAGAGGGCTGCCTGTGCATTGATGCCTCCCCCAGAGAAGCAGGGGTCAGCCCTGGAGCAGAGCACTGCTGCAGAGACTCCACTTGGAGCCCAAAGACAGCAGCTCCTTCCCAGGAAGCAAACTGAATTCCTCTGAGTGCCACTGTTCAGATTTCTGGCCATAAATATCAGGAAGCTTTCTGAGCATGGACTAGCAGTTTGTCCATATCCTGAACATATATTTCATGCTCCTTCAGCATGCTTAGAAGCAGGAAGATAGCAATTCCATATGTGAATCCTACTCTGAACTTCAGCTTCCTTTATAGCTACGGTCAAGTTACATGTCTTTTCCACCCCCAAAATCCACCCCCATTGTTGGATCTGGTGTAGTGCTCCTTTCCTGCTCCCAGGGGATAACTTGGCCTTCAAAAGGAAGTACATTGTGAAATCAATCAGCACACAAGCAGTCATTTGCTGTGTACAGCCCTTTCTCTGGTCAGTTACCTGTTCTGTGCTTCGGGGTGGAGAATGCTCCTACCCCCTGCTCAGCCACTGGTTGCTGGAAAGTCATCACCTCTCTTGGCTTACCTTTTCCTTTCTCCTGATGGCAGTCTGAACAACTTAGCCACCATCATGTGGCATTCAAGCAGACACACCAAGGACTCCCTCTCTGATGACTATTCGAAGGGTCTGGTCAGACCTGCAACATCAGGCAGCTGTTTTTGTTGAACCCTCCTCAGAAACTGTCTTCCAGCTCCTTCCGAGCTCCTCAGGAATGGGGTGTCACAGCTGGGGAGAGACACTAGGCATGCTGGGCCAGACCTGTTGTGCAGTCCCTCTCCTGTAAATGCAAAGGCCAGCTTGTCTGTGAAGATATTTGAATAATTTTTCCCCTGTGCCAGATTGTGAGCTGTATGTCATGCTGTCAAGGCTAGCAATCAGCCTGATTGTTGCAGACTTGACAAACATGCTTATTTTTAGAACTGCTGGATATTACACATTGCACTAGATCTCCCTTTCATGTTAAAGACTTTAATCTTCTGCTGGAGTTTCTTATTGGACATCTGCCCAGAATATAAAGACTGATCTTTTTTTTTTTTCCCCCTTTCTTTGATAAAGTGTCAGAGACTCACTGAAAGGTGTAGATGGCAGTCAAAGGATCTCAGCTGAAGTCATGCCTCTCCCACCTCTCTTCCAAGTTTTAAGTAGGGGTTATTGGCAGTATGTTGAAATAACTTTACCTTGGGATAATAGCCTTTTGCTTATCTCCCATCTATCTGTCACACTGTCTAACTTCTGTATTAACAGAGTCTACCTTTGGGCAGCTCACACAGTACAGTAGCTGTCATTCTGTCCTCACTCCTGGGTATTTAATGTAAACTGAACTGAAGTATGTTAAAGGTATACCAGGAAAGACAGTCATTTTTCCATCTCACTCCCCAGCAAAGTGAAAGGTAGCCAAAATAGTGGCCCTGCAGCACTCCAGATGTGAAGTAGCACAGTACGTATCATTACAGAAGAAACATTTTCTGCCTCAGGGGTCTATTAGTTAATTTGACAGCAGAGGCATTCTAATCTCATGCAGAAGAAAACAAGGATAAAATAAGATAGGACTTAGTGAGGTCCTAAAATTTAAAATTAAGACCCAACTGTGATACCCTGGCCCAGCTGTTAAACCAGAGATTGCCGAAGACTGCATTCTGGACTGTAGAACTCAATATTGCCTGACTGTGATGGCTGGGAATAAAGTGAGAGTTGAAAAGATGTGAAAGTTCACTTGAAAGGCTCCTTTCTTTCATCCCAAATGTAAGGCTAGGTGACAAATGGCCCACAAGGACAATGTACTCTGAGGAACCGAGGCTACATGAGGAGTGTGACCACCTCCTGGACTAGCTTTCCTCTCTCTGCAGGAGGTGCTATCCAAACACATGAGGAGGCAGAAAGGAGCTGACACAACATCAAAACCTTACTGGAGCCCCAAGATTGGCCATTTATGGGAAGCAAAGATCCCAGCAGCTCAGCATCCTCCTCCCCAAGCTCACCTCTCCTTTGCACTGTGCCACAAGACAAAACTTTGTCTTCCCTGAAATTAAAAAAAAGTATCTAAAAAGATAAAGTGGATCACATAAGTCATGATGCTTATGACTATGTTCCTTAAATGAGTTTTTCTCCATACTTTCACATGTTATTTCTGCTCTCATTTTTATCTAAATGGCATTCACTTATTGTTCTGGTTTTGGTCCATGGCCTCATTCAATAAGACTGGGGATGTAGACTTTTGATCCCTCTTTATTGATTTGAATTTTAAAAGGGTGTTATGTACAAGAAATCTGTGGCATTTGAGTGAAGATATAAACCTACCACATTCAAGACAGTCTAAAAATCTAAGCAAAAACTATTCAAATGTGGTATAGCACTTCCACAGGATAGAATATACCCAGCTCTTCAAAGAGGAAATACGTGGAAAATTCCTTAAGACGGAATCATACCTTTACAAGAAATGTGATCTTTAAAACTGCAAAGCTAAAACCCCCTAAGCCTTTGTGCATTTAATAGCATTCAAAGTGCACCACAGCCATATCTCCCTGTTCTAGCCTGCTGTCCAGCTGACCCAGCTGGTGACATGAGCTGATAAGGACATGCTTGGCAGCCAAGCTCAACACAAGAACAAATATCAGCGCATTGCCCCATGAGCAAGTGTGAGAAAAGGTAGGAGTGCCACAAACAACAGGGAACTGGCCTGAGGCAGTTCAGCTTGTTAGCAGAGAGAGTGAAGCAGCCCTGAAACAGATGTAACCAACACCCTTCATCTGTAATCACTGCACAGTTCTCATGTCAAAAGAGCTTGGGCAATATGAGGATCTCAATTGCTGTCAGTGTCCCATTCATGAGAAAACAGAAGATGTGGCAAACCTCCAAGCATAGCTTGGTTTGATGGTCCAGCAAACCAGCAAGTTAGTATAGCATGGGAGAGACAGTTGCTTTCCATCTACTGATCTCAGTTACATTTTTTTTCCTTTTTTTTTTCTTTTTTTTTCATGACAGGTGGGGATTAGTGTAGCTAACCAATATGCCTAATCTCTGGAGATTGGAAACATTTTATGCCACTCAACAGGAGGCTTTATAGATGCTAGAGGTCAAATTCACAATGATATCTGGAAAACTAAAACCTACAGGGGTACTTCCCTCTGGTCTTAGTGGGAGTTTAGTCTCTGAGGGTTAAACCTTAAACACCTCTGTGAAACTGAGCCTGGACACTTAACATTTAAACTGTCTCCTGAGGAGTTCTTTCTCCAGCCGTTCCCAAATTTCAAGAGTCCCTACATCTGTTATAAAGCTCGAACTGTGTGGGGAACAGATGATAACTATTTCCACAGTGAGTCAGTAATCCTGCAAGCAGCAAGGCAGCTACCTGCTGTACAAAAAGTATTGGCAGGCTTATACTTTTAAGCGTAACATTGGCCTTTCCCCCTTAACTGCATAGCTGGAAAACTGTTTAGTGAGTGATATACCTGCAGTCACAGACCCTGGTAGTCTAATGTCCCATTAATTCAGAAACTGAATTTTATGTCAGACCTGTCAATAACTCCACAACACTGGCACTTTTCCACATTTATTAGTACAGTGCCTCTCTCATATACCACTAGCATTACTTGAAAACATTTACTATGTCTTCTCGTCTGCAGGAAAAAAATGAGCTCTGGATTTCACTTTGAAATGAGGATGCCCAATATGTGTCAAAACATGCTGCCTCTTTTATTAATTCCTTCCCATAAGCATTTCAATGACCATGGTTTAAATTAAAATTCAAGAGCAAAACAACTTGGAATAAGGTATCACCAGTACCTGCTAGAACACTGTCCCTTTAAGGCCTTGCATTCTACCCCAATTAACATTCCACTTTTATTGCATGTACCTGGCCTGAAGAGAGTCAGTAGCCACTGGGCATAGCATAAATTGTTGGCCTGCAGCAAAATGAACAGCTGAAACACATGCAGTACCTGACCATGCTTGTTAGGCTATTTGCTCCTTTAATCACTGCTGCACTCGTGAATGCCTACTATTCAATTATCTTCCAAACCTTCATCATGTCACCAGACAATAAAACGTGACAAGACAGGTATTACTGTGGTAAGGTCATCTGATATCTATAAGTGTCTCATTATTCCCTTCAGTGATTAGATACAATTACTGCTTTAACCCAAGTATTTAGGGCCATAACTAAGTGTTTCAAATATTCATCACAGGATACCTTATGAGCAGGAGAAGTGTTCATGGAGTGTCTCCAGAGCAGCACCAATTCCAGAGATGGAGCTCCAAAAAATGTTGGGACTCCCACTTTGCTCTTAAGACACAACCAGACACAACCAAGACAAAGGGTAGGCAGCCTGTATCTTGCCTGTGCTGGTTGCAAGTGGTATCAGAGATAAGAAGGATCCACAAGACCAGCCTTGACTCATCTTTCTTGCCCTAATCATCCAGGCAGGGCTGATAGGATAGTTGGAGCCCAGAGACTAACCCAAAGCACTCAAAACATCTCCCAGAGGGGATGCCCCAGAAGCACCTGTATACGCAGGCTGGGTTGGCCCCAAGGATGTCAATGTTGCCCCTCTCTGGTAACACAGGTACATCTGGCTTCAAAGTTACTGCAGTTTCTGAATTCAGTTGGGAATTTATAATTAGGTTTAATATTAGGTCATCTTGTTTGATAAGCCAATGTAGTCCTACCCTAATAAAGCCTCTTCAACTAGTTCAGGACCAAGAAAAGTTTTTGTTTCTGATGCCTGAAAACAGCATGTTGCAGGAATTACAATGAATAAAAGGTTATGTGATCCCGTGTTCCTCAAGTTGGGGTAAATTGGGTAAGTCACTGAATTCCAGTTCTTTGCGTCCTTGAGGTGTCACCTTTATGCTGCACAATGGACAATGGAGAGTTCCCTCCAAGAAAGAATCCTACAGGTAAGCAGAGATGAAGGAGGCAGGGCTGGCACTGGTGCAGTAGGAATGCTGATTGTTGAGGAGAAGGCAGGATAGACACAGGGTTTAACATTTCTCAGTAAATCTAAATTACATCCAGGATCAAATTCATGTTGCCTCTCTCCCTTTCACCCTGCCCAACCAAAGCCAAACACCGGTGAAGGGGAGAATACATCCTGATTTCTGAGTTCAAAGGCAGGACACACATTTCATAGCAGTTCTGCGGTAGATGGAAGTAATACCTGCATAAAATAGTAAACAAGAACAGCCAGACTTTCACTGGGGGAAAGGCAGTGTTACAGGCGCGTTGCCAATCGAAACCTCTCTCCCACTGTGGCTCAGTGGCCCCAGAATTTGCTCTGCCTTCCACAGAGCATTCAACGTGACAAGCGAATAACCACAGCTGGCACTGCCGCTGGCCAAGTCAGCAGTTACCTCCAGCAGATGAGTGAGAGAAACGGGCAAGAGAGCTTTTGCATTACCTACCAGCAGAGCCCTGGAAAGTCAAGTAAGGGGATGTGGCAGATGTCCCACCCCAGTGGCACAGGAGTAGCAAGCCTTGCTCTCCAGGACTCGCCTCCATTTCCAGCCCTTCTTTCGTCCTTCCCCATCCAGCAGCAGGACGAGCCCAGTCTTCCAACCTTGGGACTGCAAAATTCAATTCTGCTAGCACTGCTGAAAGCTTTGAGCTGGCCCTGCAGACAGCATGGCTCACTGCAAGAGAATGAGTTCACAATTTTGTTTCTTGTGCTACCATGAAACTTATTTAAATAAAATTCTGATTAAGACAGAAAGGCATGGACTTGATTCACAGCAGGGAAAGCTGAAAACTGCTTGCTACACGCCGTTAAATTACCAATTTCTACCATTTTATTTTTAAAGCTGTGTGATGTTTCTTTGAACTGGGAACAACACGGCATGCACATCATTTTGGGTAATGTCTATGCAAGGTCAATTTGTTCATTTGATGCTATTGAGCCCAAAGTAAGAAACATGGGGGATTTTTCTTCCTCTCCAGTTGAGGAGTGCCAATTGGTATGTGGAAATCAATGACCCTATGGTAGCAAAAGATCTGTCTTGACATGCAAATGGTAAATCAAAATGGCCCACCCCACCATAAGGATCATGCAGCTTTTATCAGTCATTGTCCTATGCCAGGGGTGCATTAACGAGGTAAAAGAAACTTTGTAGCTCTCTCATCTATTCTGCACATTTAAGTCATAACTGCTATAGGGCACAGTTAGAATTTGCAGATCGTTGCTTTCTGTCTTAGTTACAGAGGACCTGTTACACATACCAGGCACAGCTGGCTACAGTTCACTTAGACAAACATTAAGATACCCTAGAACAATGCACCAAAATTTTCATTTAATGCTGAGCATAAATAATTTGATTCATTTTGACCATATTTCCTTCTAAATCTTAATCACCTAATCACTGATCAAGTTTTCCATTGCCTGGCTGTGACTATTCTCACATTAGGCCATGCAGCTATGTTGTAGCTGGTCAATTCAGATGGTTTCCATTTCCTACTGGTATAAGCATGTGAGAAATCCTGAAGCACTTCATGTGGATAGTTGTATCTAGAAACAGGAACACAAGAACTTCCACAGAAAATGGCTATAAATAGAGCCAGATAAAGAAAATGCAGTTACAGGAATTCACATTTGTTTATCCTTTGAGCTTTTTTCCTAGATATTCTTGAAAGAAATGTTTGATCTCCCATCAGCTAGCCTAGCTATGACTTTGGGGCACCATATCAGTTTGCACTACTTGAGAATCTGGTTCTTTTTGTACTGTTTATGGTTAGCTATGGCAGAACATCACAGAAACAGGTCCAATGCAAATCAGAGGAATGTGTCATATATATTAACCACCATAACTGTTGTGTTTGTGTTCACTGCCCAGACAGAGAACTAATTGCATTGATTTTTAGGGATCTGCATTTTAGATGAGGGTGCACTGCACAAGCACAGATGAGTTTGCATGATTGTGAGAATAAGCACTCAGCCATTTTAGAGCATCTCTGAAAATAATCCCTGGCCTCCTGTAAAGACAAAAGCTTATAGATGTAGCTCTTTTCTACTAGAATTTTCAGTGAAACCAACTTCCTTCAGTAATGCCCTGTTTTAAGGGACCCAGCTATGTCAGCAATATTCCCTTCCTCTGCAGAGGGGGCAGTGATAGCCCACTTTCACTGTTTTGCTGCAATTCCGTATTAGGCTGTGATGGAGAGCAGTCAGCCCTGTCAGCTGCAGCCAGGATAAGCTTTCATGTTTAAATCATTTTAGATCATTCAGCAGTTATACCTAAGGCTGCCTAAATAGCACAGATAACATGCCTGACAAGTCTAAGGCAGGTAAATTAAGAAGTGCTGTGCCGAAACTGTTCCCACTTATTAGGGTTTTTTTCACTGAATTTCGGGGAGTATCTGTACATCCTTTCTCTTTTACATGGCATTGTTATGTGTCTGTGCCCTCCCTCCCTTCCCTCCCAGCCCTTTTCTCAAACAATATTACACAGCTGTGAGTGCAAAATACTATTTATTCCACACCACCAGTGCTCAGGTAGCATGCAGATATGTGTCCATCACTACCTGGGAAATCCTCTTTTCCCCATTAAAATGTCCCTTCTCTTATGTGAGATAGCAGACAGATGGAGGATTGAGAACAAAAAGTTGATCCAGGAAAGCAGAGAGGGTGAGGTAAAGAAGACAAGTGAGCTTGCCAATTCATTCTTCTATTAGCCCAGAGGACAACAGGGCATTGCAAAGCCTCCAGGCCCTACTAGACAGCTGGATGCAGGCCAGTACTTAATGAGAACAATTTCTTTCAGCTGACTGTGCTGTGGCTTTTTCTCTTCACCACGTGCATCAGTATAGTAGCAGCAGTAATATGAGCGGATTATTTCAACTTCAGTTATCTAGTTTCTGCGACCAAGTATTTGGCCATGTGATTGCTGTACCTGGACTTTCTTTATGGTCATCTGAGTCCCCTGGACTGGCTGAAGGGTGTTTAGTTTCCAAAGCATGGCATAATCAAATTCATTCAACTAAGTATGAGTAAGGCTTACTGAATTCTTTATTCTAGCAGTCCTTCTGCGGGGCCCTGAAGTTTTAAGTAACTCAGCTACGTACTATGCTTGTATGTCACTCCTGAGACTTGTATTAGTATAATAAGCCATTGGAGAGATTATTCATTGTATATAATTAAGATGTTGGTTAACCGTGACATCCAGAATGAGCGTTAGAGCAAAGACACTTTGCTAAATCTGTTGCAGTATTCCAAGTCATCAAGATATCAGTTTGATTGACAGATCAGATAATCTCTTTAGTAATCCTCTGAATTCTAAACACAGAAACCCGTAACTCATCATCAGATAAGAATATGTTGCGTTTATACTCTAAAGGATGTAGGACAGCATTTCATTTGGCTGGGTTTATCCAGTCACTGCATAAGGTTCTTAGAGCATCCCTGTTTCAAAACAAAGTTTAGCTTTAGTAACACCAGGCAGGCTTATCCTTTAATGTCAATGACACATTCTTGCAGAGGTTCTGCTTGTTGATTTTTTTTTTACAAGGCACTAACGATGTAATAAAGATTAATTAGTGTAAGTTATAGTGTCTGAAATGTATACATTCAAGCTGTTAAATGTGTCAATGGAGATCCATTATGACAACAACGGGCATTTTATTCTCAATAGGGATTGCTCTATTTGCCAGTATGAGATGTGTTTTCATTATTAAGACAAAACCAGTGAGAAGAGTCCAGATTTGAATACAGCTGAAATAAGAGCCTTTCTTTACACAGCATGATAAGCCTTGATTTTGTAAACACTATTACCTTGCTTTCATTACATATTCCTGCTGGTGTTATTTCATGGCATCAGCTCTTCTACCGGCTTTTATTTGGCATCATATTAAATCAGGCCATCAGAACATGCTTAGCACCTCATAGCTTAAAAAAAAACCCCAAAATCAACATGGTGATTTATGAAGGACAAGTATTTGAAGTTCAAATAGAATCTGTGTATCCCTATAAATATCTACACAGGTCTACATAACTCATCAGATGAAAAAGGTTAAAGCTCACTGAATTTCTACAGCCAATAACACACAAGGAAGGGAATGTTGTGGTTAACAGCACCTCTGTGTGCTTGGACATCCCACAGTCCAGTTAAGCAGGCATCCACACTCACTATTGCATCGGAGAGAGGTGATTACCAGTGCAAAGCCCAAATCCAGCCATGTCTATGGATCCATACTGGCAATTGAGATATACTCCTGCCATCCCCTCATTCGACCATCACTTTAAATTGTTAGAAGATTTAAACTGATTTTAAGGCCATTATCAAGATATTTTAAAATAAACATGAAATGTAACAGTAGGATATTTGCTGCAAACTTAGTGCTTAAATGCAACAAACACTAGTAGCAAATGCATTGCTTGGATCATTTCGAGTGCATAAGGCAACTATTAAAATTCAGGGCTTGATCTGATTTCCAAAAAGACCATCAGTTATATGGGATGGGCAAGTCCTCACTAGGCTGAGATGGGTCCATCGGAAGGCATTTCCAAATCCCCCACAGCACTCTGGTCCCAGTGTGGCATTCAGCCAAATGGAACAGACAGTGGTTCTCCAGTTCCCAGGCTGTCACACTAGAGGGTTTTCCTTTGTGTTTCTCAAAGGAATACTTTTCCCGTGCACACTTAGAAATTGTTTCTCAACACTGTTTTACAAACTTGAGATTTTACATAGGATTCTTCTGTGCGTGGCATTTCTTGAATTTTTTGCATCTGGGCTAGGACATTAGCCTTTACAGAAGACTATTCAGATGTCAAAATGCTCACCTCATCCACTCTGATGGACAACTCATAGTCCTAGAAGATTTTTGAGACAACTTGAGGGTTGCACACCTTGTGCAGACAGTGTCTGTCTGAAGTCTTTTTCTCTTGCAGTTGTACTGGCACAGAGCTGGGCTCAGCTGCCACCTGAAGACAGCTTTGACTGAAGCAGCAGGATAGCTGTGCATAGCTTTTCTTTAATCCAGAAATCCAGATAGATGCCTGTGCTTGGCTTCATACCTCTGGGACAGAATCACAAAAGCATGCAACATCAGAGCCTGAGCAAATCAGTAATATCAAGTAGCACACACACCAAAAACTACCAGTGCTGTCAGGGATTGAAATATTAGTGGACTATGCCTCAAGAGAGCCATGAAAACACGAAACATGGTCCATATATCACTGATTCTGATCTGCTTGTTTGATTAAGATCTCAATATTAAAGTTGGATAAGGAAGAAAACCCTTTCCACAAAACCTTCACCTTCTCAGAAACAAAGATACCATTGAGCCCAGTGTGTAATAAAATCGTAATTTCCTGAAATAACGTAAAGTGTCAGGGCAACTCAGCCCTCAGGAGCACAGACAGCTACGCTGACAGAGCAGGCAACTGTTGTAGATGAGGTGAGGATTCCCATGATCTTGGCCAGTTCTGGGCTTTCAGTCACAGCTTCTACTGATGAGCCCTACACCACAGATCCAGAGTGCTGCCCAAGTGCCAGCGTCTGGGTCTACTTTCTGTAAATGAAAAACAGTAGCAATTACTACTCTGTTGTTGATCGGTATCCCCTTTGTGGAAGGTGTTGAAAAATGAACTAAAGACCCTTTGCTTTATAGGTTTGACTTTGGAATTAAGACTAAGCTATCATAAGGTTTCCTACATTGGAGTCTGAAGTCTGCGATTTAACAAGTCTAAACTATAGCTTCATGTTACTTTCCATACATTAATCATTCCTAGAGTTCAAAATACATTCATTTGCTTAATACAAATCCCTTAATGTGCTGTATGAACATGTATTTACTGAAGATCCCATCTGTGCTTTGGCATATTCGTAATTAGATGTACAGTTTATCAGTCAGTTACTGAAGATTTTATTTTGGTAAACTAATCACTGCCACAATTTGAAACTATATATTAAAATGCTTCAATTATATGTCTCTTACTATGAATGAACTTTTTCCTAGTAACAGCATTGGACCTGAAGTAATTAAATAGATGTGAAGCTTATAATCACAACAGAAATTGAATTGTCAGTTAACAATTTCAAAGTCCTATTGATGAAAATTCCCACTGATTACAATTCCTATTGATTGAAAGTGATTTCAATCAGTTCAGTTGTTTTTTTAGAGGATTGACCACAAAATAAATACTCTTTTCCCATATGAGAATATTTGCATTACTAGGAGCCATATAGGGATGAAGCTTAAAATTCGGTGTTGGTTTACTTTGTCTAGCTGTCTCCTCTGAAGGGAAAAACAACTCTTCTTTTGAAGACATACAGCACCATAATTTTAAATGCATGGGGATGCCCATCTCCAATGGATAAGACATGAGAAAATTTGTAAAAGTCCATTTCTGAGACTGCCAAACAGCTCAGCCAGTGCAAACATCTACCTGCTTGAATTCTTAAACACTGAGCAAGCACAGGCATCAGCTATAAAAGAAAAAAGCTTCTGGTTTATCAAATGTAAAAGCCAAATCCTTAATATCACTGCATAACAAGTAAACTCTCTAAAAGACTATTAATTTGTTGATATTATGCACCTGTAGCATTTCTCATTGTTCTTTTTTCCTGATATATAAACCTTATACTTATGGCAAAAACAACCATTGGTGTGGAATAACTAACATGGGCCATTCAGATTGCTTCAGCCTTCAGAGGTGTTGTGGTCTAGGATTTCTCAAACTTCATACCAGTGACAGCCTCAGCCAGATCAGCTCTCTATTCATGGTTCCACCCCACAGCGGTTATTGGTATTTTAGCCCAAATTTTACTGACCTAAAGGTGTATTTCAGTGTGGAGAGCATAAGCTAGTGGCTCTGAAAGCATCATTATGACATTGCACAAACCAAACAGCTGCCTGGGTGAGGACTGTGAGAAAACCCATTGACTGGCTGTATTGTGGAGATAAAAATTTCACCCCAGGAGTGGAGTTACTGCCACCAGCCTGCTTATTCAGGGATGCATGGCAATGAGCTTTATGAAAACCCTTAGAGAGCCAGCACAGAAGTCTCCACCTGAACAGAAATTCAGCAGCAAGTCCATCAGATCTGGCCTAAGGAGTATAATACCATAATACATGGTAACATATCTGAGTCAGTTCTGTTCTAAACCACACCACCTCTCTAACATCCACATGATCCATAACAGCATAATCAAGTCAGAAATTCCGTTGCAGTAGGGAGTTCTCACTTTCTCTCACTGTCATGCATAGTATGGACAGGCTTACAAAAAATGCCTGTAATTGGAGCCATGAACACCTGAACTTCAACAGAGGGCAATTGTCAAAATATTGTAAGTTCACCTTCAGATCAAATATCCTCAACGGTTCCTTTGCACAGTAAAATATCTTTGTTTAGGTATTAGAGGGCACAAGTCTTCCTAGAAGGATCTTGGTTAAGATAAGGTGATGCCCTGTCTTTTAATCTTTTAGAACTCTGACTCTCTGTGTTATTTGCTATCAGCTCCAGAATTCTGCAATGTTGTGACCTCATCCTAATGTCTAACATCAGGTGGGAGATGTGCTTTGCTCCCCTGGCACTGTAATGCTATTGCTGAGGACAAAAGGTGTCCTCTGCCAGTGGGGGACATCTGCAAGTCTTCTGATAAATCAGATTGCCTAAAGTTTTTGGGGTTGTTTGTTTGTTTGTTTTTTAATTTTAAAAAAATCAAGTGAATTAAAACCATTTGAATAGTGTGATAGATAAATTATCTGAGAAACCACAACATACAGAAAAGATTCAGGACCTAGAGTCTGGCAATTTCTTTAAAATTTCACACAAGTCAAAATGACAAACAGATGGCACAGTTAGGAAAATCTAGAAGGCAAAATATAGCCCCCACGTCACTTTAATGATGCCTCTGCTTAGCACAGCCTATATTTTAAATCAACTTACAAAGTATTTTTCTAAATCATAAAACTCTCTTGAGCTCTATTTTCTAAAGACAAACTGGTCTGTAAAGATGCATCAGTCAAGCAGAAGATTAATTCCTGTTGTACCAAGTTGTTGTTTTTGGCACAGAAGTCAATATTTATAAGACAGAAAGCAGCTGCAGCACGCAAGTTAGCATAGTGCATAAATCTTTGCAGCAGGTTATAGCAAGATGATGATACTACCCACAGGTAACACGATGGAAGCACTGCCACAACAGAGCCTTCCTAATGGTGGTCATCCATTTACCAGTGTGAGCCACGCTAATGAGGTCACACTGATTCACTTCATGTCATTTCCCCTTTGGAAGCAATCAGCGCAAATATAAACCAGTAATACATTAGAAGAGGTCACCCAGCGCAGTAGCTCTGTAAAGAGTGAGCTGTTTGTATAGGACTCCGAGCCAGATCCAAGCCTGCCTGGAGCAATAGGACGTGTGGCTACTGACAACAGGGCCTGGGAAGCAGATTAACCCCCCGTCCCCATGAAAGCTGGCCGAGGTAAAGCGCTGCTCTCGGCTTTGCCTGCGGTGCAGCTCTTCATCCCCCCTCTCTCATCACCCCTGCACATCGGTGGTGGGGGTCGCGGGAAGGGCAGGGGGTTAACTCTCAATTTTCCTTCTGCTGATTGAAGCTTTTGCCTCCTGCCTGGTGATGCTGGATGGCAGCTTTGGGGCAGCAGAGGGACAGGGGCACAGCACTGCCAGAAGTTGTGGCAGATGTGGTCCTGCCTCCCTCGCAGGGGGACAAGAGTCCTGTCATTTGGCAGACGTACGGACCTCCCTCCCCATCGCTCCGCCTCTCTTGCGTGACACACCAGCAGTGAGACACCCACTCGCCCTTTCCTCCACAACAGAGACCTGCTGTGGTCAGCGACAGGGTCAGGGCGCCTTGGGTAATGCCTGATCAACCAACCAGGCAAGCCCCAGCAATCCCCAGCCTTGCCTTCCATATCTCCAGCAATCATTCCCTCCCATGGCATATGACGAGCTCTGCAGTGGAGAGGCCAGAGCTGATCTAATTTTTTGTGTGCAGGGTTATACAGGTTCTCTATATCTCTGTCAGCCCTTTTCCCACTGCTGAAATTGAGGATATCAGATCCCTTGCCACAGTATTACTCTGAAACTAGAAGTGAAGGAAGTTCAGCCTATCAGTCTACTTGGGTATTTCTTCCCCTTCTTGAGAAGGCTGACATGCCAAAATTTTGGGTTCCTGGCACTTTTCACAGGAGTGCAGCTATTCACTTACAAAGCCACATGCAGTCTCAAGCCCATGTCTCTCTCTCTAGCCACTGCTGCACTAGCTCTGACATTTCCAATCTCACTTGACCAAATTATATGTGGTTGTAGGCTAAGACGTTTGAAATTTAATGTTGAATAGATGCAGATTGAGCCCACATGGGAAGGAAATACAGTAGATATGTGGAAGCCCATTATAAGAATTTATCAGTGTACATTCTGCATGCTTTATAAATTTCGCTAGCATGATCATCTATTTCATTCCTAGAAGAGAAAAAGCTATATTAATTTCTTGAAATAGGCAGCAGAAAGAGATTGACTTGAAATAAACAAAATAGTTGAAATTAAATTTTCTTGGCAAGATTTGCTTGTGTTGTTCGTCAAATAAATGTACATTATGTCTTGCACTGTTACTCAGCTGTGATCCTGTAATGTGTTCCCTGCATCCTGTCAGACATATGATCCTTTGTCCCATAATAGACCCAACTATCTCACAACCAGCTGAGCTCAGGGTCATCCCAGGGTCAGGCTGGTTAAAGATGGCTGTCAGTTCTCTGCCTGACTCACACACGAACTTTAAAGCACCTTTATCTTACTTGTGCTGATTCTTTCCAGCCATCACTGTAGCAGGAGCTGTAGCATCTATGTACAATGCAGGGAAATATCTTACAGCATCCCTGAAAATTTCTGTGTGGATCTGCAATGTGCAGTGCACTCAATATAAAGAAAGTGCAGCTTGATGCATAATGTGAAATGGGAACTATTTCAGATACCTTTATGCAAGGTAGTTAACAATATGGTTCTCATCCATCTTGCAAATGAAAACAATAATTCAGGGGGTGAAATATCACCCTTCAGATCAGAAATATAGTTATTACTTAGCCTGAAATTTCCAGCAAAAAGAGTATTTGCATAAGAAGGACAGATAATCTGGGAAATGCATCACCTAATGTTTTTATTGTGATAAATACCTCTCCTCAGCTTCTGCAGCTCTACAACTTCTTAATGTTTGTCACTAGTCTCCAAGGTATAGAAGAAAGACAGGCCTTAATTGTAAATTTATACATGCTTTATTACCAGTGCAATGGCATAAACACATTTAACAGGATTGTCATTCCAGTTAATTATGCTGATTCTGACATGTACCTATCTCATCTAAAATTGATAGTGCCTTTTGACCAGTTAGTAGCATCACAATGTGTTGTGTCTTTCTAAGGTTAAGCATGTTAGGGGCCAGAGAACGGCAGGAGAAAAGAGTCCCCGCATATTAAGTAAATACCAACAGATCAACAGCCAAACCTCCTTTTAAGAAAAGTGTAGATAGCTGAACCCCAGCACATGTTCTGCATTTTTATGTCTGTTCCAGCCACAACACACCTGCCCCAGGCAAAGACAATAACCTCCATTATGCCTAATAGTAAACAACACTGTTCCAGCCCCTCAGAAACTCTTGGCCTGGTTCACAATGTGTAGTACCCAGCACCCAAGCAGATGGTAGCACTTATTAAAGATATTAAAGCAGAAGAAAAGACAGCAGAAAAGGAGGTAACTATTAGAGAACACGTTGTGACAAGGGAAAAAAACAATTTCCATGTTTCCCCAGCAGCAGAAGTCTGAGTCTGTGAATTCCAGACTGAAGAAATTGGGGGAAGACATAAAACCAACAGCAAACAACAAACAAGCATCCAATGACAATAAACCACCACCCTTACCCTCAGCAGAGGTATCAATGCTCAGATCAAAGCCTCACTTTCAAACCTCACACTGAGAAGGAAACTGTACATACTCCTTTCTTTCCCACACACCCCAGTATAAACCTGGCAGGGCATTCCAGAAGGGAGATGGAGGTACTTATATCTTACAGTTGCACCTGGGTGACGAGGGAAATATTTTCAGATTGTGTAAAAAGGAGGGAAGGAAGGAATGTTCTGTGAAAA
>VZRO01005361.1:532149-543016 GCA_013397915.1 Daphoenositta chrysoptera | reverse complement strand
TTTTTCTCTTTTTTTTTTTTTTTTTTTTTGGAGGCGACACAACCCAGAGAGCAGGGGCTGTCTGCCCCAGCTCGATCCCTGTGGCCGCGGGGTGGACACCGGCTCAGCTCATCCGCAGCCGGCACCCCCGGCCGGGAGGGGCGACTCCTGCCCCGCACGGGATGGGGTCGGTGGCTCTGGACACCCGCCTACCCCGCTCCCCTGACGCTTCAGGCTGCGCACCCTACCCCGAGCCGGTCCCCGGCGTACCGGGCTCCCCCTGTGCGGGGCACGGAGGACGGGGATGTTTCCCAGGGCTGCTCTGGGAAGGGAAGGAGAGAGAGGGAAGGAGAAGGCGCGGGGGGGAGCTGGAGGGGGAAAAAAAGGAAAAAATAAAAAAAAAAAAAAGGAAGGAAGAAAGAAAGGCGACCGCCTGGGGAAGCATAGGGCAGGGTGGGGGCTGGGGAGGGAGCGCAGGAGCACGGCAGTGAAGGAGTGCGGCCCCCCCGCACCCGGGTGTCACCGAAGTCCAGGAAAATTATGCTAATGAAGACAAACGGCGCTCACAAAGGGTCGCTCTCACCAGCCTCCAGGATGCTGCTGTGGGGGGTTGAGTTTGTCCCTCTTACCGGTGGGCTTGGGGGGCAGCTGCAGAATAGCCCCTCTGCCGCTCCCCACGGCCGGGAGCCCCGCACAGCCCCGGCTGAGTCCCGGGGAGGGGAGCAAAGCCCGGAGAGCCGGGGCTGGCTCCGGAGAGCCAACCGAAGCCCACCAGGATCCCCGCTCTGGGCAACGCTTTCAGAGCCACGCTGGAAATCATTAGAGTTACTAATTATTAACTCATGCATGCGTGAGCGCACACACACACAGATGTACACACAGACACCCCCCTGCCCCCCTCAAATATCCCCAGCGCCCGGGACGGGCACAGAGGCGCTCACACACACACATGTGCTGCACAGACGGGTCGGGGTGCCCGCAGCACCCCGTGGGGACGCGTGGGCGGGAGCCCCGCGTGGACGCGGGCCCGGCGCCTCTCAGTTCGCCTTCGCCTTCTTTCCGAGGCACAGCTGGGGAAGGCGCTCGCCTCTCTCCTCAGAGCCACGGGGTTTGGGGGTGGTGGTGTCCCCCAGTTTTCTGCAACAGAAACACGGCAGCCACCGTGCAAACGAGAACTTAAACAAAGTTGCAGACCCTGCCCGTCTGGCAGACGGTAACGGGACTCTGGGCTCCGTGCATTAAGCGGAGCCTGCGAATAAAATCTAGGTGTAAATTTGACGTTACTTCGTTAATTAAGGCATTATAAATATAACCAGTCCGTTTAAAGCACGAGGGAACCCAGCGTCATCTTTAAACACAAACAAAGCGGAGGGAAGCGAGAAATAAAAAGCACTATAAGGCTGGGGTGGCCTCTTACGCATACCAATGGTTTTTGTCATTTATGGCTATGCAAGATTTATGACTTCGTGCACCAAAGCTGTAAACAGAGCACTAAAACAGAAAACACTTGCTCCTTATGGCATAAGTGAGAAGGCACCACATGAAAGGGGAAGCGGCCAGCGTAGGAGGAGAGAAGAGGCAAAAATCCTTCGTATGCGTTTTGCTTCAAACAATCCTGTGAATGTTGTTTTGGAAGAAAAAAAAAAAGTCTTTTTAGTCAATAATCAACCCCACACTTTCTTCTGAAACTGCTGATCTGCCATTCGCCCACTTCCCCGGCCAAATACTGAGACGCAGCGCTGCGCCCCGATGGAGCCCCCCGGACTGGCGAGGAGGATTTGGACAGGGAGAGAAAAGATGGGGACTGCCGAAACCTGCGGACACCGGGGAGCCTGCCGGTTTGGGGAGCCCCGCCGAAAGCTGGGCGAGTTTTTCCTAAGAGCTCTTTTCAACTTGGGAGCCATCTCCAGCGGGATATTCTGACTAAATGTTTGTATTTAAGAACGGGGAACGGGAAGCGGGGGGAGGTTTTTTAAAAATGAAAGGATATGTAAGGACTTTAATCGTGAGAACCGAAGTGGTTCATAGGAATATTGAAGTGTTTCTTCCATTCATCTTACAGTCTGCAAAGAGTATTTTGCGAGATTTCTCCAATTAGTCCCACTTCCCCACGCCCCCTCTCTCCCCAAAGAGGTAATTTTAAACATGAGAAGATGATTATTTTTTTTTATGTCTCCTATGATGTCGGGATAAGTGTCCCAACGCACAGATCCCCGCTGCTTTTATCTGTCTTTCCCTCCCAGAGGCCGAATATTTTCTTTCTGCTCCATTCCGCTGAGAGAGATAGGGCTTAGCTCGGGGAGGGACGGGCAGTGTTTGGGGCTGATTTCTGAGGCAGAAATGACCTGCCTTTTCTCCCCGAAGAGTCCCACTCTGTGGCACTCCCTCCCCTCCCTCCCCCCACCTCTCCCGAATTACTATTTTCCGAATAAAATAATGCCTGTAAAGCGCCTTGTCCTTGGATGCCCCGAAATGGAAGCAGGCAGCACCATAATTCAAGGCTGGTTCTGGGGGATCTCTTAGGGATGAAATAGCAAGGCAGGGAGTTGAGGGAGAAGCGGGCCAATTCTGGAAGTGGTCCCTGTCCACGTCGTTAGAGAGTTAAAAGGGGATATCAACTGAATTAGAGAAGGACTGGACAATCGAAGCAAGCCGTGGTCAATCTAAATTGTTGTTTATATTTTCTAAGCCTAGAGAGGCAACTCACTCTTTGCTATTTGCTCAACAGCCTGAAGTTATTTACACAACTCGCCAAAATCCCCCTCTCTTTCAGAACTCTTCTTGCTTTCTTTTACTCTAGAGCAGGACTATATTATTTATGAGCGTTTTAACTGGGTCAATATGCATCCAAACTGGGTCATAAATCAGAGGAAAGGCTGCCAAGTAGTTTAGCTGCAATTAAAGCTTGGATTTTATTTTTGAGGCACATTTTGGCCCATTTCAAAATACGGCAACGCCAATCTTGGCTTTTAGACACACAGATGGGACTGAAAGAGCTCTCCTTCCCTTGCTGAAGAGAGAGACACAGTGCTTCAGTATGGCGAGAAGGGGAAATAAAATTTATTTGGGTCAGTTCTGCTTTGAGAGCGGCTTTAAAGAGAAGGAAAACGTGAGACCATCCCAAACATAACCCCGCAGGTCTCTGCAGAATGGCTGCGAATAGCTCCAAGTGGAAACAACCTTTTTTTTTTGGTGCTCTCAGAGGAGTTTTTCTCATCGGTCACTTTTATTCCTCTTTCCCTCTCTTTCTGACCCCTTAGAAGACGAGCAATTACAAACAGCGCGTAACTGGACACAAAATGGTTCAACAGGAATAGGCGAGAGGCATGGAGCGAACTGGAGGAAAGAGAGTCCCAGTGCTCCAACGTTTCACAATGCCGGGGCACACCGGGGAAATAGGGTTTGATATAGCATTTTGCTCTCTTTGGATAGCCAGGTAATCTTTCATTTTTGTCATTTAAAGTGCATCTTTCATACATATCTATGCATTCATATTGATAAGTATATGCAAATACTTACATATTTATATATATGGATATATCTATATTTATGTAAGCGACGGCATGGATATGGATTTAGGACTAGTATACGTTCTCCTAGAAGATACTTTCCACTCCTCTCCTTTTTTCTCTCCTTCCAGAGCTCCATTCAGAGACACAGAATAAACCCCCACATTTTCAAGGCTGATTTATTGTTAGAAGCCGTGGCTGGCTCTTGGTTCAGCTCCTTCTCACCGCGGAGAAATAAAGAGGAGCGCCTTGGCTCATTTGGGAAGGGGAAGCTTTGCCATAGAGCTGAGCACTCATGCAGCGCTCCGCGCACAATAAACAAAGTACCACTAAAGCATCATAAATAAAATGGCAGCACGATCGCACAGTCATCGATTTACGGAGCGGCAGCGGCCGAACAAACACCCATAAAACAACAACTGCCGCCGCACACTCGAGCACGACCCCGACCGAGGAGCATCACACACCCCCCACATCGTTTTCTGCGACTTGCTCTAATACATAAATAAATAAACACACAAATAAAATAATAGAATAAAATTAAGGGGGAAAATATTCAAACACGACAATAAAAGAGGCTTCCTATCTCTAGCCGCTCATAAATAATGGTAAGATGGCAATCGAGGGGCTGTAGCAGAGGCAGCTGGCCATCAACAGCAGTGTGGGATCTCTATGGAGAAAAATAAATAAAGAAGCAAACTCTCCCTGCTCTGCTCGCTGCGAGGGTAGAGTTGAATATTTACCACAGCAAATTGAAACAAAGGGGGAAGCAGCCTGGCTCCGGGTGCACACACACCCGCACGCACACACACGCACTCACTCCAGCCTCTGCCACTGACCTTTGCCTCGAACAGCAATAACTCACCACATAAATGAACAATCAACGGAAATACCTTAAAATAAAATCCATCCTTTCTAACGAAGCATTTCGTCCTCTCGGCTCGACAATAACCTTTCCATAAGGAACGAAAGCTGTCAGCGAAATGGCCAGCTCTTGTGGGGACGGTGATGGGGGCAGGAGAAAAAAAAATAATAGAAAGCAGTGCTTGCTCTGAACAGAAACTGGAAAAGCGTAATCGCAGACGGAGCCAGACCGGGTCTCCACTCCAAATGCCACAATAATGCGCTGTATTATGTGCTCACGTGGTCATACGTCAACTTAAATCCTTTTATTTGAAATAGGGAATCATTGAAGGAACAGGGTTTCTTAGCGCGAGCCTTCGCTTTTTAAAGCCTTAACCCAATATGTTAAAGAAGAATTTTAAGGGAGGGTAAAAAAAAATCTAAGAGATGCAGATGACTATGGGGCGAGATTGGTCTGATTCTTTTTCCTCCCACACCAATATTTCTTTACACAAAGCCCATTGGAAGGTAAGAGGAATTCTCATAACGCTGCACTTTGATACTTAGCCTAATTAACCGGCATTTGCTCCCCGGGCCCGCCACTCTGCTCCACGTCGCATGTCCTCTGCAACCCCCGAAGAAAGCCCAAATCTTAATGCTATTATTTCCAGCCCCCTTCTAAACGGGACGATTACCAGCCTTTCCCCCACCCCCAGCTGCCTCTACCCTGCCATTGTACAGGGCTTGCTCAACTCCCACGCGCTACATCGGGGCTCCTGTAGAAACTAAAAAGACCTATAATTACCTGACAAAGGCAAAAAAGAGTCTCTTCTAAGAGGCTAGTTGATTTTTGTCCTCGTAACACACTATGAAGAATACACCTTCTTTCACTGGCGTGCCTCTGCATTTTGCAAAATCTTTTGGGACCTTGCTGTTAAACCTGTGCTTACGCATTTCCTATACAGCTAGTTTGAGTGATGCACAAAATTATAGGTTTCTAACGTTGGAGGGGAAAAAAAAAATTGGGGAGGGGGAGCTCTTTGCCTAAGGGGAAAAAATTAAGAAAAAAGAAAAAAGCAAAGTTGTATGTGGCCCCTGAGCCAGGCAGCTTCGCCTGTGTGTGAACCCATCACATCTTCCCTGGTAAGATTGCTTAACTTGTGCTATTGACACAATAAGCTAAACAAACAAAAGAAACCCTCGACTCACACAACTTTTCTGGAAGGAGTCAAAGTAAATCAGATAGTTCACGCTTTTAACGTGCTCCTGGTTCAGTTCTGTGACTCCAGCATTGTGTATCACCATCTATACAGCCTTGCCTAGATCTTTCCACCATCTCCCATGAGCTCAGAGAAGCTAACTACATATCCCTTCTTACTGTTTCACCTGCACTTCATTGAACAGAATGGAAGGAGTTTTCTTTTTAACGGTGACTTTTAGTGTTATGGCCAAGCCTTGTTACACTCTCGCCTGGATTGTAAAAGAGGGCCACTGGAATGTAAACCCATTCGTAACAGTGTATAGTAGTGGCATTGCAGCAAAGTCAGCATGACGTTACAGCGAGAGAAAACTTTGCAATTTTTCATATGGAAGTGACTAAGCTAGTACCAGGGTATACATACGTTATTCCTCACTAGGAACTGGAGTAGAAACTACAGACTTTTAAAAAAGAGAGGGCACTAGGCACACTCGACATGCCCAAATCTGTAACTATCAGCATGCCTGGTAACTCCACAGCTCTCATACTTATTGTAAACCAAGGCTGATATTTGCTTGAGATGGATTCACGGCTCTTTTAAATTTGGTGGGTTTACATCCCATAGAAGAAACACATAGAGAAGTTCTTCTGCAACAATGAAACTGAAATTAATGGGGAATGGAGCAGATATTGAAAAAAGCAAAGCAAGTCTTTCTTGGGGCTGTTGTAAAAAGTTATCGACTGCTTTGCGTCAAAAGTAGAAAGATGGCTTTAGAAGTTACAGTCTTGAACAAATAGAAACTACAAAAGCAATAAATCACAATCATAAGTCATCTGAAATGCCTTAACGCTAGCTGTGGCTATTGGCTTCAAAACCCTGTTTCTGTGAACATCTTTATTAGTATTAATGGTCAAGTTAATCCTAAAACTACTGTTTAACAATTAACTTGGTTTATACAGTGGGGAAACTAATTAATTCTTAAGAAAAGTAACTTCTTGACGTGTGAATACGTTTCACAGAGTGTGCTTTGGGAAGGCAGAAGGGGGAGTCTGCCTAACTTTGTGCTGTCCTGAATTGCAGCTGAAAATTATTCCCTTCCGCCGAATTTGGAGAAAGTTTTCTTTGCTCTAGTAGCGTGATTACGAGGTTTCAGATGCAAATTCAAATGGTCTTGCGAGTCGCAGGCGCTAGACTTTCCTCACCACCCCGTTTATTGCTTTGTTCCTGTTCCTGGACACTCAGCGTTGTGTTTTATTACCTTGATGATTTGGAGACCCGAAAGACTGTTTCTAGTAGTAAAATGTGGAGTTTATCAGTAGGTCTGCTACTGATTTTTCTGTGCTTTATACACATGGCTTCGAGCTGAGTTTAAATTCCAGCCTCAGTAACAACAAACAGATCTGAGTTCATAACGTGCCTTCATTAAGGGAGACCCTTTGTGCCCGTTCTGGCATTAATAGCCACTCTTACCATTAATGCTATTAAAAGTTACCTGCAGCATAATTAGATTTAGAATTTTTACTGTGCTTCAAGTTTACTTCTATGCCAGTTGGTAAGAGGTGTGCCTATCACTCCCATGTGGAGACGGAATGGGAATCACCCGTACGATATAAGTACTTATTTCCTCGCTACCTCGAAAGATTTGCAATCTGCTGGGACGTAGAGCTGTTTACCTACATCCGTGCGTCTGATAAAGTTGGTCTTTGATCCTTTCCAAGTAGATAAAAAGAGCAGCGTTATCGACTGTGCCCTTGTGTGAGAAGTTCTGCTCAGAGTCAGCTGAGTCTGCCGGTGTTGGGTCCGTTAAGGAATCCCAAATATCTCTGCCCGCAATGCTGTGGGTACATGCCACAGGAGGAAGGTTCCTTCGTACCGTGTTTTCTCTTTCAATTTCCGAACACAAGCGTGAATAGACATTTGCAGCGCCTTTTTGTAGTTAAGATTTAAGCAGCTCATTAAGCCAACACAAAGAGCCCTTGTAGTCCTGTAATTTATGGCCGCTTTTAAAAGGTAGTAAAATACACTAATTGTTCATCAACATCCAAAAAGAAGCAGGTAAATCTAGCAGGAATTTGAGCTAATTCTATGTAATCCTCCCCTCTTGACGGCCGGCATAAAAAAATTGTCACTATGGAAAGCATTTCTTTTCTCCTGCCAAAGGACCAAGCACATCAAGGACTTCAGCAACTCCGAACCACCAGACACCGACCTCCACTGCGTGCAAAGCAGGCCAGGACGGACAAATACCCGAAATTTATTCGCGAACCATTCTGTTGTATGCACGCAGACAAAAATCAGGTTTTCTAACATCCCCGCATGCACTTCTCGTTT
This sequence comes from Daphoenositta chrysoptera, assembly GCA_013397915.1. Taxonomy (NCBI): domain Eukaryota; kingdom Metazoa; phylum Chordata; class Aves; order Passeriformes; genus Daphoenositta; species Daphoenositta chrysoptera. Next base: position 535,155 of record VZRO01005361.1, on the reverse strand, counting down.
GCAGGACCGGCTGCGGAACTCCTCAAGGAGGAGGCGAACAGACAAGCCGCGATAAGCAGCCATTCAATACCGAACTGGCTCCAACCCTCTCTCCCTCGCCTGGTGCCTTTGATTTCGGAAGGAGCTAAGAACGGACAAAGAAATTCTCTAACTCTTTCGCTCTTCAGATGACTTTGCATCCTTCCTGTCCCCAATGCCTTTATAAGGATGGCGATCACTCAGGTCCCGTACACTTCTTTGTCTGCCCAGACACGCGGATTCACCACCCACGGAAGATGAATAGAGCCAATCCAGAAAAAAAATTCCAGCTAGGTTAAATATTTATCGCAACAACAACAAAATCTCATTCCAGCAGTCTTGTTCTTCATGCAGGTACCAGGCAAATCTCATTCTCACAGCTGCCACCGGCGCAAAAGCAGCGGCCGCTGCCCGGCTCTTACCTCCTCCAGCTGCGCAGGGTTGGGCTGAGGCGCTCCCAGTTTCTTCCACCGCCCCGGCCGAGAGGCTTCGTTTCGGGGCTCCCTGTAAACAAGCAACAAACAGTGCCTTACCGGGGAGTGCAGGGGGAGGTATTTTGCTCCTTCATTGGCAATACATGGCTTGCCGGGTGCGCTGGGAGAGCCCGGAGAGGGGCGGGCGGGGACGGAGCGGGCTCGGGCTCCCGCGAGGAGCGTGGATTCCCACCCGGGTGAAGAGCACGGGGAGCTGAGAAATAAAAGCGTGCGGTTGTTTTGGTTGGGTTTTTTTCCTTATTTTTTTTTTTTTTCCCCGTAGACAGCTATGCCTTCTGTCTCCAAGTGTTTGGAAATATTGTCATTCCTAACTCTTGTTACATGAATGTCTGCTTTATTTTCCTCTGGGAAACCTTTGTTTAGGATCATTTAATCAAGAACAGACATTAAACACAAGTCGTGGTGTTCATCTCTGCTGAATAAAACTCGGAAAGGGTTCCAGTTTAAATGCGGGGCGTATTGTGGTTGGGCTTTTATTCAAGCGGTTAGCCGGGGCCCAATCCTGCCACACAAGCTCAGTAAGAGACTAACAATTGACCTCAGTGAAGCGGGATCGGGCCCAAATGGTTAAAAAAAAAAAAAAAAATTCAACGAAAAAAACCAACATCACTGAAAGCCATTGATGGAGGGGGAAAAAACCGGGCAGCTTCTTTTCCCCTAAAATAAACAATATTGCACAGTCCAAAAAGACAACAGTCAGATTATTTGCATGCCACTTACTGAATCACTTTTACATATGAATTTGTCTGATATAATAATGTACCCCTGTATTCAGTCTTGCTAATAAAACCCATCTAACGCATCTTACAATCGTCAGTAAATGTAAATGCTAATAATTAAATAACACCGTTCTTGCTGAAGGGTGTTATCTGAGCCCTGGAAATATTAAGTCTGTCTTGGGAGAACTTTTCCAGCAGATACTTTGCTTTGGTAATTTAGTAGTTCCATAATTACGCTAATAATTTTAAATTTGGTGTTGAACTCCAGTCTACATAAAATCATGCAATAATAGCCTACTAAACTGTTTATTGCTGTCTCATAAATTTGCGAGCGCTGACTGTTAAAATCTACTGGCAAACACAAAAGAAAATGGAAAGTTCGAACTGCAATCACGGAGCCCGGGCGCTGCTTCCTGGAGTTATCCTTAGCTCTACCTTTCCTTCCACCCGTCTTCAGTACAGGGGGAATCCCCTGGCATTTTAGGCTCAAAGTCGTACCTTAGCCGTTTTGATCCCTAATCAATAATCATGTTACAAACAGCAATAATCATCGATCAAGCGTGTCGTGACTGGGTTGTCCCACTCGTGTTAAATATGGAGCGTGTATCTGAAAATGGTGCCAGTGACTTTCTGTTATTTATTTTGGAGCTATTAGGTCACGCTACCATATTTTACACTGCCACGGTCCTTTAAAGTATGCTGTTTCTTGAAAGAGTTGCTAAGTACCAATAAAGCACTTTACAAAAACTATGACTTTTTTTTTTTTTTTAATTTGTTGTTATCCCAAACTCTAATATTCATTGCGGCACTCTAAGTTCGTACATAAATCGTTCAGACTAATGAGTCGTAGAGAAATTCGCCCATGACTTTTCCTTTGCAATGCTCATTGCCTTTCCATTGTTTTTTTGGCCCTGTATTAAGAGACGGTGATTTATTAACGCCAGGAAAATTGAACAAAGCAGGTCCTCCTGCACTGTGGCACCCAGCCTTCCACAGTGTGAATTAGAACATTATCAAGTGTGTTTGCCTCCGTAACACTTAATCACCAAAAGCCATAATGTGACCACAAGGCAGCTAAAACAAAGATTTAACATTTCTAAATATTAAACTTGTTAAGCAAATGCTCAGCAGACAAAGCAAGCACAAACAATTAAAGTCATCAAGCTAGAAATACACACTACCTACTTACCAATACAGACCCTACTGCTTGCTTAAGAAGTTTAGAATCTTTCAAGATAAATCAGGTGGGGGGTTTTTTAAGGGAAAAAAAAAAAAAAAGAAAGAAAGAAAAAAGAAAGAAAGAAAGAAAAACAAACTCCAGTAATAAGGAGTTGAGTTTCACTTCTGAGAGAATCACTCCTAGTGAGAACTGACGGCCACAGATCCATTCCTGACTATCTGCATTAATTATTTAATGAGTCACGTGACCCTAAAGATTAAAATTTCAATATCTCCCCCAGAACAGACGCAACACCTTTATCTGCGAGCGCAGGGATGCTCGTACTTGGGTCCCCTAATCTCTACTGCCTTTGACAGCTCCTCAGTTTCCAGGGAGAGCTCTGGGGCATTATTAGCAAGGGTTTGTCCCGTTCTGCACAGCGAGCTGGGTCAGCTCTCCACCCTCCCCCCCCGCCCCAAATGAATCAGTAGAACCCAGATCGTCATTGTCTGCAGCGGGGAGGGGGCTCTGTGCGCTGCTGGCAGGGGGACGGGAGAGCGTCGGGGCGGCACTGCACGGGCCGTCTGCCACGGGTGAGTGCTGCCCGTGCGCGGGC
>VZRO01005361.1:511449-527268 GCA_013397915.1 Daphoenositta chrysoptera | reverse complement strand
CTTCCCCGCTGCACTCCCCTCCCTTCCTCTCTTCCCACCCCTGGAGCGCCTACAACACACACAAACACACACCCGCGCACACACACACCCGCACCCCCCGCCGCCCCGCCACCACCTGACCGCCAGCGCCAATTACCGCGCGGGGCCGCGGACCCCGGATCAGGAAATGGAAGAGGGACGAGCGGCCGCAGGGCAGCTCCGCGCCCGCGGACCCTCCGCGGGGAGCGCGCCTCCCCCACGGGCGGCGGCTGCCTGGCGAGGGAGCGCCCCGCGTCCGCTCCTCCGCAGCATCCCCGGCTCCTCCCGCCCGCCGACCCGGGCCGCGTCCAGCAGTCGCGGTGTCAAGCGAGATAAAACTAATCCGGCTTTGACAGTCTCCCACCCACCCCGCCCGCCCCAGCACTTTTTGTGTCTTCGTTCTCCCGTGGGAGAGTGTAGGAAGCGGGGCGAGGAAGCGGAGCGCAGCCCAGCTGCGTGATCCAGAGGGAGGCAGGCATTGCACAAGGCGTTGCACAATCCTTTTAAACAAGCCCGTCTCCGAACGCCGGGGCTGCGCGCAGGCAGAGGGCGGCAGCGGCTGTCGGGCACAGGCCACCGGCCGCCCTCCGGGGTCTGTCCCCAGCGCCCCGCCGCTGCCGACCGCGGGCAGCCGCGAGCTCCAGGGACAGCCCTTTGCGCATTTGAAGCTGTGCTAATTGGAGGAATAGATGCAAAAGTTAGAACGAAGGTCGCGGGGAGGCCGAGGAGAGTCCTCGAGGGGCTTGCGGGGTGTGAGGCATAGAGCGAGCCTGAAAATAACGGGGAACAGAGGGGGAAGGGAGAGGGGAAGGTGGACACGACGGTATCAAACACTTCCTACCGGCGATTACAAGGCTCACTGTGAGCATCCCTCCCCGCGGAGGAGAGCTTTCTGAACTACGAATTTAAGTCCGTTGGGTTGGTATGCCTCGTCTTGGGTTTATTTCTTAATTTTCACTTCAATGCGAAATCGCTAGAGCCTTCGCAGAAGTAACTCGCAAACCCTGGTGTAGGAGGGAGAGGGCACTCGGGCACTTCTACGTTGCTAAAACTGAGACTGTTAACGGTGTTTGCAGCTCAGGGGGAAACGAGGCAACCGCCCTGACCTTAGGTAATTGAAATTTGATGGTTAAACTAATTACGCTCTTATTCTAAAGGGAAAAAAACCCAATTTATTGAACGTCAGCTAGTCTGCCACATTTGGAGTAGGCGCGAACTTTTCGGATTATTTTTTTCATCTCTACAGGAAAGGATATAAACACATAGAAATATTTACCGCACCCTTAGAGAATATAATTGCTGAGTGGCTAATCTCATCTGCTGGTATGGGAAAATACTTCTAATATATCAAGCGCAAATATGATACGGTTTAGATCTTGCCCTCCTAAAGATATTGCATTAACACTTACCCAGGTTTAAATTCAGATTATTGTCTTTTGCAGTTTTATAGATAATGGATACATGCGATAAAATTCTATTTGAATATATATTCTATCTAACAAGACACACATCGTATCGATTTATATTTTATCCACAGACACACAGGCATGCACATTGCATGCGGCTTGTAATATGTTAGAACATTTCCAGCACTTGGGTATACTGGGATACTTATCTAAACAATCACTCATTTCCTCCTACTATCGAATGTCTAATTTGTAAAGAGAGTTAAAACACATTTACTTACTCATTTCCAACAGCACATCTATGGAACTCTAACTGGCGTAATAGATAAGTTTCTCTATTTACTCTGCGTGGAGAGGAAATGCGGTTACACACAGGCGGTTACACACAGAGACAGCCGCAACTGTTCAACAGCACACATTTGACAGAAAAGGGGAGATTGTTTTATTTATATTCAAAACAACAACAACAAAACAACAGCAACCCATTTCCTAAAAGGAAAAGAGGTCCCATCTGCATGACTGTAAAAAATAAAGGATTGCCAAAGTCTACCACGATAGCATTTTCCCGGTGTAAAGAGATACATGCACACACACAGACGCATACATACAAATACCTGCCGGCTAGCACCAGATGAATTACACTGGGGTATCGTAAATATTATCCTCGGCATAAGTCCTGAGGCACTATGGCCGGAGCACTACAGCGGGCTGCTGTGTTCCCACGCCACAGTAAAACACAACGAAAAGTGTTGTCTCGGTTTGTAAGCTCAGCGCTATATTGAGAGAGTTGACCGGGCTCTGCTTCATATTATTTACTGTGATTAGATCTCAAAGTTTCACCGTGCCTCTTTCTACAGTGGGGCTCTGGCGCTTGCTTACAGAGAGAAGGACTCAATTTTGTATACGAGTGTAAATCTGCAAGGTGACCTGAGCTACTCAGCTCAAGTCTGGTTTTTTCGGGTGGTTCTATTAGTCTGCGAAGATGTGCTGAGGCAGGACCTCCAAAAGGCCTGTTCCGTGTCTTTGTGGTTTTGTTATCATAAACAAGAACCCAGCCAAGACCACCAAGTGTTATCTTGCACACGGCCATTTCGACATTTTACTGCAAGATTTATGGCTGTAATAAACAATCTCAAACCCTTTTTTCCCCCCAGTACTTCCCTTTAACAAACTTGTACCATCACCCTAAGTTCTCAAAGAAAGAAAAGAATAGGATAAAATAGGCCAGCTCCCTTATTTTTCCAGAAGGACTGAAGGCTCGATTTCGCTGGAGAAGGAGACTTCAATCAATTAATAAAGAAGCGAGAGTTTCCTGGCCGAGGCTGGCCGAGAATGGGATGGGGGACAGCACTGAAATTAAGTTGAGAGGGAGAGAGTAAATTTTCATGCACCAAGAAGAGGCAACTCAATACATACCGAAAGAGGGGAAAAAGGGGATCCCTCTTTTTCTGGTGAAACAGACAAGCACTCCTGCTACCCTCCACATACGCAGCTTAAACGTAATTACCACAAAAGAGAAAAGAATAATAACAACAGCAATAATAATAATCGTAGTAGTAGTAGTAGTAGTAATAATAATAATCGTAGTAGTAGTAATAATAATAATAACAATAATAATAATAATAATAGTAAGTCAAGTCAACCTCTCGCCGTGCCGGGCATCCTCCACCGAGAGCGGTAGGAGGAGGAAGAATCGCACTAGCAGCCTGGTTTGACTTTGATTTGAACCATTTTGAATATATTTAGTCCCAGCTTTCCCCTCTTGAATGCGAGGCTGTCCCAAGTTTCAAAGTGACCGAAAAGTGACACCGTGTGCATTTTGTTTCTTATTAATCTTACACATTGACAGTCTTTGTTAAATAACAAGGCGTGCCCTTCACCAGGCGACATTTTCATATTTGTTAGACGCGGTGACCTGAAGTTCACCTCGGCCTTGGACTTAGTTTTTCTAAAAGGTCTATAACAGTGTCTTTTAGATAGCAGGGTGCTTTGCCCAGGTCACTACTTCTAAGGGGAAAATAAGAAAAAAATCGAGGGAAAATGTAAACGTTATGGAATGTATCGACTGTATTCCTTTCTTTGTTCCTGGGAATGATACAGCCCTGAGGCTGCTCCTGCCTCCGCGGACGAGAGCGTCCTTGCCGATGGGCGCTGCCGGGGCAATGTTGGCATTTTTGCCCCAAGTTCAGAACTTGGTAAAAGCGGTGGTTTCCCTGGCACTGGGGCTCCTCTATCAACTGGGATAGTTGGCGGGATTTGCTCACTCTGTCCTGGTGCGCTTAAATAAACACACGTAAAATGTGATTTGTGCCCGGATTTTAAATGAATGGTCTTTTGAGCAGACCTTCCACGCCAGAGAGCAGCGTACTGAATGCAGAGAGTGAAAGGACAGAAAGAGTTCGTCTAAATTATTAACTGTTCTGTTCTAGCCTGTTGCCGTTCTTTTTTTTTTTTTTTTNAATTTAAACAATAATTGAAAAGAGTCAATATGTATGTAAGTCGCGGTTTCAACTTCTTTGAAATTATTGTCATTGATATTTTTATTCTAAACCAGATTTAAAATATGGAACCCGGACCACTAATTGTTTTAGTGAGGAAGTAAATGGATTTCAGTCACCTACTCTTGAGTAAGCCGGTTATAGTAACAGCTTTCATTCTGGGTATATCAAAGACGCATTGTTATTCTTGGAAACAATCCGCCTGCTATTCTCTAACAAAATAGATATTTGGCTACGGTTTTTAGCTTGTTATCAGGCTTCGCTCTTACACCAAATAAATAGTCTGGATGTGAAAGGTTATATACTATCTCCAGAGCGGGCAGGCTCCCTAAACGTGCAGTACCAGGGCTCGCTACAAGTGAGCAGCAGCAACAACTTGTGAACAGCGTCTACACGCCGAGCAAACACTTGCACTACACACTTTCCAGGCTTCAGCAGGTACTTTAGGCACAATCTCCGATAATCACTTTGGCTAATCTGATATCTAACCTCTCGCGTACTTGTTCCCAAGATACAGCGCTCGCCTGCCACGATCCAGCTGTGTCTCTGGCAAATAATTCACGCGTACCAGTTACACAGAGGCCGGTGTAGGCTGCTGCCTTGGGGGTGGAAAGGCAGCAATGCGTTGTTGGGGGTGAGGTGCGCTCTTTCTCGGATTTCCTTGTCGCACTGTCCCCTCCTCCACACCTTTCAGGTCCGATTATGGCTATTTGGGAATACCCTTTCCCATTTCCACCCATTCCACCCTCAGCCTTAAAATTTCAAGCTGAATCCCGTCTGCGATTATGTCCTCCAGAACGAAGTTTCTCGACCAATATTGGCTAGTTCTCCATGCAGACACGTCTAACTAAGGAGCTAAAGCTTTTACTCACAGGCGGCACCGGGAACAAAAAATCCCAGCAATGTGAGAATCTCTCTGCGCTACGAAATTCCACTTAACTTTTTTTTGGAGGGTTGAAGAGGGGTGGGTGGCGAGAGGAAAAACAACGCGTCCTACTCCCAGTTTCGCTGGGAATTGCCGCCCCGGGTAATTCCAGAAGGCTGTGAGAACCCTCTAAATCACGGAGAGGCACAGGGCGCCAGCTTCTCCGTAATATTTTCCATGGATATCGCAACACGGCACCACCGCCCCGCATTTTAAACGAGCTCCTTCGGACCAAACATATAGCCCGTGTTATCTTCAGCATGTCCTGTTTAAGCACAGTTTAGCGGTCGCTACAGAAATGAGAGCAAAAACAAAGACGCGGCTAGGATCGATACACGCCTTAATAGCTTCTCTCCTATCTTATCTTCCTGCCATTTTGCAAAGTGAGAAGGCTTAACATTAAACCTCTTAGAGCAGGTTATTATATAATAAACAAGGGTGAGGCATTTTGCTACCTGACTTTTGGAGGAGGCAACATCAGTGACTTCTGTGGGGCTAACACGCGTGTTTACCTGCCGCGGCTGAACCCGAGATATTCAGACACAAATGTGGCTGATAATTCAAGATGAAATACAACGTGTATTACTCTTGAAAAGAGGAATTTTCTATCCTTTCCTCGGTAATTGAGGTCATTCAGCCAGTAGGGTTCACCTGGAGTCCATACTGTGATACACACGTAACTCAAAGCTATTTTATCTTTTGTGCTGATAGTCAAGATCTAGGCTATAACATTGACATCAAACTCTGTCTGGGCGAATGACTAAGAGTGGTGCAAAACGTAAACTTTTGACCCTCAACTTTTTGACCTGCAGTTGTAACGCCCTTAACCACAAAGATATACAAAAGCTATGCAGCTTCTTTTAGGAGTAAGAGACTCGCACTGTTTGTTTCAATACTTCTGCCGTTTCCTCCAGCTTTCTAAAGGCGCTTTTTTTTTTTTCCTTCTTCTTGCTGTTGAGAAATCGGATACTTTTGCATTTTTAATTATTTTTTTCTTTTCCTTAATCTCGCAGCTTTGTAAAATGCTGTTAGATCAGTTTGCACAGCCTTTCGGCAGCGTTGGAGGGAAGCCTGTTACTCAAAGGCGCTATATGGTTACAATTGCAGGTGAAATGCTGGGTAAGTTCTGGGCGTGAGGTTGGAAGGAATGGAGCGACGAGCGTTGCGGGAAAAGCTGCAGCTCTCTGCTGAAGGGTTTTAGTCATTTCTCCTTGATTTAAACATAAAGAAACAACTCTAATTGTTTGCGAAGCCTTGTCTGGGCAAACGAGTTGACTGTGAACTTGGTCTAAAGCGAGCTCTGCTGGTGATTCCTAGGGTGTGCAGATTTATCTTTTCTGCATTTACTTAACCTGGCAGTGAACTGCACGGGCTGCCATTTATTATCCGGAGACAGACTTCACCTCAAGCAAGGACTGTTCCACAAAATTGCAATAATTACCCAATAACCTTCATAGCAAATATTATTATTGAAAAGACATTTTTTGGGGGGAGGGGATATAGAAAAGGTTCCTTTTGCGTGTTATAAGGCAAAATCCATGCAAATTTTGCAAGCTCTCTGTGTCAGATTTCATATTGTTTGTGCGTGTAGCCACAGGAACATGTGACTGGGGTGGTCCATGAGTATTTGCCTTTCAGAGAGACATTAGTGAAGATGCTTTAATTTGAAAGGGATAATATTTTCAAAGATGACCAGACGACTGTGGGAACTGTGGTTTTCCGCTCTAGCTAGTAACCCTAGCCTCAAATCGGGGAGATTTTGAGGGCAGGAATGAGAAAGAACTAAGAAAGCCAACGACATCTTAACTTGGTCAGGAGATTTACTTGTGTCTGCATTAAATGCGTTAAATCTGTATTTGCGGGGACAGAAGAGGCATTGCTCCCGTATTCAGGGTTTGAAATCGAAACCTCCTGATCCCCCCCTCATGATCAGTTCCATTCAATTTCCCATGGAGCAGATTGCAAACTCCTCTATTGTCACCCTTCCACAGATACACACTTATTAAATGTAAGGAAACGGCAGAATAAAAATTTCCCTGTAATGTTCTGAAATTAGGGCATTTGCATAGTTTAGACAAGGCTGCAGAGCCGTAATTTACGGATGACTTTCCATTGGATTGTTATACTTCTGGTTTAGAGAAAGTTATGTCTTGCAAAGTCACCGGTTCCACACATTAAGAGAGCTGCCTACTCTTTAATTTGCCTTACACTTAGACACGAGACACTACACGCAAATATTTCTTTCAAAGGATTAAGTAAACTGTATTTCGAATTGCAGAACGCAACTTGCCATTCCTAAAGTAGAAAAAACTCGCACTTACTAGTCCCCCAAACACATCAGAAAAATAGTGTGTGCAGATAAAACCTCTCTCCTGATTCCCAGCGATAATTCTCCATGACATTTTCCCTCGGAAAACAGTTCGGACCTGGGACTATTTTCACAGACTTCGGCAGTCTAGGCTCGTTTGAATTTCAAATTTCAAAGCGTATTAGGAAATCTTAATGCATTTCTGGGTTTGAATGGTTTCAAATGTGATGCTTAGGATAGGGCAGGGCAAGAAACATGGTGAAGTTGTCATTTCTAGCTAACTTTCTTTTATTGTTAGTGTTTCTTGCAGTACAGTCGGGTTTATATGCTTCTGGACTTAGGAATATTTTTCTTTTCCGTAGTTCTTGAACCTCTCTACATTGTTTTGTGTGGGATATGGTCCAGAAGCCACATTCAAAAATGTGAAAAATACATAGTAGCAAATCTTTTCACTCTAGACAATGAAAAACTACAATCCAGGATGATATTCAGGATCCTAAAATATTAGTCGAGCTGGTGTCCGTGCGTGCTTGTATATTCACCAGTTAATTCAAATAGCGCAGTGTTGTTGAATACTGAGTAATCAGGAGCTGTTTCTGTCTGGTATAACTCCCGTTTACAAGCAAAGGGTTTTCCTTGGAAAGGACCCGTATATAAACGAAGACCAAACTTTTAAGGGTTTTTCATGCCTTGCCTCAAACTATAAAATTTTATGGCATATAGTATAATATAATACACGCCTATCATATATAACTTTCTGATATTCCTATTGAAGAAAATGTGTCAACTGGAGTACTATAAAATCTCCAGCTGTTTATAAGGAAATTATTTTCAAATGTGCATTTGGATATGCTCTTTTAAAGACTTTCTCATTTTTTTTAATATGAAATATATGCAGATGTGTTTGTTTAGTGTTGATAGGAAGGATCCACAGACACAAAGGCATCAGACTCTATTTATCTTCCACAAGGGTTGACTTTAAATATTAAATGTTTTTAAAACTGAGCTCTTTGGGATGAACCTACCTTAGATACTACCATTTCTTTAAAGTTAAAGACAGATAAATTAAAAATAGAAATCAGCAAGAAATATGCAGACCTTGCAGAGGTACACAACAACATTACCTTCCTAAAACCCTGCTCCTTTCTCCCATTTTTGCTCACAGTAACAAAACCAGCCTAAACCACAGTATTTAAATGGCATAGCACTAGCGAAATTTAAAAAAGCCCATCTCTCACAACAAACTACCCCATGTTTTTGCAAACCCAACTTTATGACACATAAAGGAAAACAACGCAATCTGCTGAATCAATGTTACTCCAAACCTGAGCAGAGAAAGAAATACCCACAGCTGGTTTGGATAGATAGATAGATAGATAGATAGCAATTCTCAAAATTCTACCCTAGCCCCTAACTAGTCTGTTTGCACCCCCCGAGATCACTCGCCAAAGTAACAGCTCTGAGGATAAGGATCAGGCCTTAATGTTACCCAGAGAAAGATAGAGTTCCTTTCACCCTTTCATTCAAGTCCTGGAAATTCAAAGACTGAAGTTAAATCCGGCCATAAAGTTTATTGCTGAGTAATCACACTCTAGTGAGAACAGTCCACTTAAATAAAAAGAATGTTGAAGTAAACACGCAGCTGGGGCCTACCCCACAATGGCAGCCAGCAATATAAGGCAGAAAGGGAGAGAGCAGAGCTAGGGGGATATTTACAATCTTCAATAAACCAAGCCCGTATTTCATAATTTGCAGCACTCTAATGACCTGTAGTCTCTTGTATTAATGCTACAAGTTACAGTCAATTGGTTCGCTTTAAAAAAAAAAAAAAAACGAAGTCACAGGAACATATATATGTACACACACGTACACACCCTTTGTATCCATGAAAACACCAATATGAGACACATATATGCATGTGCACGGCTTTACACAGATGTACACACTGCTTTGTACATGCAGGCACACATTCATATAATTCAAATATATTTATATTTATGCAATTATATATAGAATCAGGAAAAAGTTACAGCAACGTTATAAATGCGCATCCCCAAAACACGCTACACACTCACAGATGTACGTACACACATAGCTAAAGCTTTCTGCACAACCCAATGCAGAAAATATGTATCTAAGCATTCCAGTACAGTCCATGCCATTTTAATACTGGCTCTGATGTGCAACATATTTCACCAATCCAAAGATTATTACCATATCATCACGCCTCCAACTCTATCATGCCTACATAAGATACTGCCCAGATGATATCGAGCCCAATCTATTTTGTTTCCCCCTTTTTTTAATTGCCTGCAGTAACTACTCTTTGCTAAACAAAACCTCTCCAAACTTGGAGAGTCTATTGGAGCAAAGGAAGTAATTATCTTCTGCGGTAGTCAAAGTGATTAAAGCTAGGCCCCAAAATCCATCTCTGCCAAAGTCGCTTATTGTGGTTTACTTTGATTTGATCGTTAAAATAGAGAGCTAGCTGCTGCGAGTGAAGGGATGGGGGGGAGGTATTTGCAGCACAACCTGGATCATTAGTGCTTGATCCTGCCTCTCGGGCTCGGTGGGACTGTCCTGAAAACCTCCAGGCGGAGAGGAAGGGAAAGAGAAAGAGAAAGAAAGAGAGAGGAGAGAGGCAGAGAGAGCGAGCAGGAGCCTCGGCTTCCCCACTGTACAAATAAACTTTAAGGAACTTGTGCACAAAACTTACCTTTGACTTGCAAGGAGCCATTTTTCACATAGTACTGAGAACTTGTGGTTTGGATACTTCTGTCCCTAAACCTGACAATTTGAATGGCCAGGAGGCACACGTAGCCTGCAAAAGAGTCAAATGAAGTCCAGCGTCAGTGAGATTATATGTTATGTGGTATATAATGTTGGATGTCAACTCCCCAAAACCATAAAACTTACTTTAATGGCACCACGTGACTTTTTATAGCCAGTGAGCCTATCTGTCTGTGCTATGGATGATTTTACGATCTAATTCATAGACAAAACCCTATTCATTTGGCACCCAAATGTCATATAGCCGGAACTGGGGCTTATAAAGTTTACTGTTTTATAACTTTTAAGGGAAGGCATCAATGTAACCAGTCAGTAAATGTGCAAATCTTTAGTTGCTCTTAGAAGCTCAGAAGAGTTAACCATTCAAGCTCTGATGGGGTAAGTAACATTACGTTTATAGCAAACTAATTGTAGCGAAGAAAACCAAAAATCTTTAAAGGGTGAAGAGTGGGAATGTGGCTAGAGAGGGTTACTAATAGACGCAGAGGGCTTGGACATGGTTGTCCTGAAATATACTTAATGAAACCACAGGAGAAATTCTAGAGCGATGCAAACACACCCTGGAGTTCGCAGCATATTTTAACAAAGCACATGTTTTGGGGTTTGGGTTTTTTGTTTTGTTTTGTTTTGTTTTTTAAATTTTAACCATCAGCAAACAGCTAACAGTTGATTCAGCCACAAAGGGTGTTGATTGTGGTCTTGCGATGCAGCTTTCCACCTAGCGAGAAACAAGTAAGGAAGAACTTATGGTCAAACTTTCAATTAAAAATACTGGTAGCGGACAATTGCAGCATCCACCATTTGCAACGTGCAGCAGGAGCCAGGTAAAATATTATAACAAACTCTGCACGGGCTAATTTTTTTTTTTTTTCAGAGGCAAATCAGGAAGCACAACTTCTTGCTTTGCACAAACCAGATCACAAAAACTTTACAATAGAAAGTTTATTTTTTTGTTGATTTCCAGTCAGGTTTTTTTTAAAAACAAATAATAATAATAATAATAAAAAAAAAAGCTGATCACAGTTTGCTCAAACAGCCAGACTTTGACTATATTTGTAACTTTGTTCACAAAAAACATACATCACAGAAGCTGCGCTTAATAAGAGCCACTTCTAAGAGTTCGTGCAAAGAGTCATATACAAAGGCACAGCAAGGACATACTGCTTGGAATCACAGTTTTCGTCACAGATTCACTATTCACTACACGTAGGACAAGTTCAGTTGATTTCATCATTTCACCTCTACAACAGCATTAATTACACAGGAATTATATAGGTAGTTTGAATAAAAATATTTTTAACAGCTTGGAGCTATACAGACATTAACACTTGACCACACATGCACAGTTAAGCAGGTTGAGTGCAACACATAACATTTGTACTAAACCGGGGGAGGGTTTCCTTTCTCTCTCTCCTTTTTTTTTAACTTCTTTTTTTTTTCCTTTTTGTTCTTTTTTGTTTAGTTTTGTTTTGTTTTAACAGTTACTTCAAGTAACACAGCTCGCTTCATATAAATAAGTTAAAACATCTATTATTTTTTTCAAGACAAAGCCATTCAAGACAAAGAAATGTACGATAAAAGCAGATCTACTTATACACGCGAGAGAATGGTAATAAACAGGCTCATGATTAAAAGATGAATAAGGGCGACAAGAACAGGGTTTCTTCACAGAAGTAACACAAGGAAGTTTTAGAAAGTCAACTTAGTACTGACATGAGACGACGCAGGGTCAGCTAATACTGCTCAGTACTTTTAATTGATCAAACGCTTAGGGACGGAATGCCCCTCCTGCAGCTGCCATGCTCATACTTTTCAGCTTATTATCCTTTTTCCATTTCATTCTCCTGTTTTGGAACCAGATCTTTATTTGTCTCTCTGAGAGGCAAAGAGCATGTGCTATTTCAATCCTTCTTCTGCGGGTCAGGTATCTATTGAAGTGAAATTCCTTTTCGAGCTCCAAGGTCTGATAGCGGGTGTAAGCAGTCCGAGCCCTTTTCCCTTCTGGTCCCCCTATGTTGTCTGGAAGAGAAAAGTACATGATTTAGATTCTCAGAAGCCACCCGGAGCCTTCGTGTCTCGTTGCAGCTACCAGCGACCAGGACCGTTATTCTCAGTCCTGCTTGGTTTTGTTTCTGGTTTGGATAAACGCTCAACAAGTTTCCCCCTCCAGCCCCTCTTAGGAAAGGCTTGGGGGAGGGGGATTTGGTAGTCTCGGTAAGTTTTCGCTTGCATTTGCGATTCGATTTTTTTAATTGAATTTTTTTCAATTTTTTTTTTTTTTTAAATAAGGTTAATTCTCCCCCGTGCCTCCCCCAGATAAGCTGATTTGGAGGATGTCTCTGCTGGTAGCTGTGTTTTCAGAGTTGAGAGAGCAAGGCTGAAGCGTGCAGCCCTTTCCCACGGCTGAGCTGGGGAAGGCTCTGGGAGGCAGCGAGCCTCCGGCCGCTCTCCCAGCAGCGAGGGCAGGGCAGGTACCCGGGGCTGAAAGTTGCTTCGCTTCCCCGCGCCCCTCAAGCCCTCTCCCCCGAGTTTGGGGCGATTCGCCCTCCCCCCTCCCCCACGGCTTCCCAGCAGTGAAAACTGCCCTTCTCGCCCTTTCCTAGTCTCTTTTTAATATGTCTAAGCAAAATAAATGGGGTCAGCCGCGCCGTTCCCACTGGAAGATCCCCCACCCAGAGGAGAGCCGGGAGCAGCCTCTGCTCCCGATCTCCCTTCGGCAAGGCGCCTTCTACTCCCCCCGCCGGCGCTGGGAGCCAGGCGGGCGGTGTTTTCGGGGCCGGGCGGTTTTTTTCTTTCGGGGGGGACTCGCCCAGAGAAGGGAGCGTGCTTCCCTGCGAGCAGAGTTGTGGTGTGCGCGGAGACTGCCCGCTCTCACGCCCTCCTCTCCCCCTCTCCCCGACCTTGCTCGGCGCAGCCACCCGGTTTACATTAAATCCTCCTTTTCCTCCAGAGAAATAAAGAAAGAACAGGGTATTTGCTTTACCATGACTTATGTGCAGTTTTCGCATCCAGGGGTAGATCTGGGGCTGTGAAGGCTGGGCTGTGCTTTGGTCGGTCGGGGCACTTGCCTGCTCGCTGCTTGCTGGAGTGTCTTCCTCAGTCCCAGACGAGGTGCCAACCCCGTCTCTGCTGATGTGCGTGTTGCTGCTGGAATTGGACGAAGTGCTGGTGGAGTTGGCGAGGGAGTTTTTCACCCCGTGGTGACTCTCGCTGACAGGCGAACCGGCCACGGCGGTGCAGGGCAGAGGGTCAGGGGGAGGCGAGTGGGAAGACGTCGCGGGCTGGTTGTACCTGGGCTCTGTCGAGGCAGAGGTGGTGTTGGCCGGGTAACTGCGGGGTCTCTCATTGGCACCAAAGTGGGTGGAAGCAGAGCGCCCGACGCTGAGGTCCATGCCATTGTAGCCGTATCCGTACCTGCCGGAGTGCATGCTGGCGGAGTCCCTGTATTGCTCGCTCACCGAGCTGTGATCTCCATAATTATGTAACTGGTAGTCCGGGCCATTTGGATAGCGACCGCAAAATGAGTTTACAAAATAAGAGCTCATTTGTTTTTTGATATGTGTGCTTGATTTGTGGCTCTTGGTCGTTTTGTGCGTCTATAGCACCCTTGCACAATTTATGATGAATTATGGAAATGACTGGGACATGTACTTGGTTCCCTCCTACGTAGGCACCCAAATATGGGGTACGGCTTCACATCACGTGCTTTTGTTGTCCAGTCGTAAATCCTGCCTGATGACCTCTAGAGGTAAACTCGTGCACTGGTGGGGGAGCTGGGAGGGCGCGGGCGGCCCGGGGCGCGCCTCCCGTGCGCGCCGCCNCTGCTCCGAGCCGGCCGCCGCAGAGCTGGGTGTGCAGAGAGCGCTCCGCTGTGTGCCTGCCTTCTCCTCCGTGCGAGGCTTATTTACACCAGTTCGCAAATCCTGCACGATCCGTTCTCGGGTGCTGACAAGGCTTAGGTCCCTTCTACATATATATCTATATGGATACATAATTTCCCCCCACACTTATTTCCGTGCAGGAGCTTTCGAGAGGCAGGCGGGTCCTGCCGATGTGAAATGGCAGATATCTATTAAAGATAAATATCGTGCGGCGTTTTTCCAACTAGGGGGTCAAATTCCAGGCGACTTTACGGCCGCCGTTATTTTATCGCCTCTCGGAAGGAAAAAAACCCTCTAAACTCGGCGGTAGCCATTTTGCATTATATTCTCCGGATTTGGCTTTTAAAACATTTAGAGTGGTAGCCCAAATTGTGCTGCCTTCCAAACAAAAGAGCCTCGATGCGTATACAAGTGCATTTGTACAGAGCTTCACATGCACACTCATGCACACGCAATAAAATATAGAGAGGTACAACATATATATTCATCAATATTTTTGCTGCGCTTATTTTACTTTTACAGAACTCAAAGTGGAAGCATTTTATGGCAGCTATTTTTCTGCAGAGTATCAATTTATTTTTTCCAGTGCTAAGTAATACGAATGTGAATTAAGATACCGCAGAAGCAGGAAAGAAAATCCCCGAGTTAATAAGACCTTTTCTTTAAATAAGAAGGAGAGGACGAAAGAAAGAGAGAACGAAAGAGGGATAAAAGAAAAAAAGATCGATCTAAGCTCACGAAGCCCCAAGAAATGTAGTCCATAATTCAAAGCCCCTTCAGTGTAGAGCTGAGCTCACCAAAACCTCAGCATAAGCTCAACGGCAACCACAGAAAATTGTCCGCTTCGAAATATCTTCCCTCTCTTCCCCTGAAGTTTAACACAGAGTTTTTACTTTAATACTAGTAGTGCAGATTAAGCAGTTTAGCGGCATTAAAAAAAAAAAATCTCCCTGCAATTCATCTTCGCTTTAACTGAAAGTTTATACACAGGGATTTATACAACCATTTTTTAAAAGAACTTTTCTTCCTTTTGCTATTTAAATATCTTATACATAACTAAAACTTTTTTCCCCCTGCAGGTCATAAACTCCCAAACACAGCATAACGAGATGGCCTGCCGTAGTGGGAGCTAGCAAAAACATAAACCAAATATTTTCTAAAGTCTCTTGTCCTTCTACAATATGAACATTTCTAATTCAAAAAAAGATTAAAAATATTTGCTTATCTTTTCTCACACAACCACGCCAGGGACACTCGCCCACACACAGATGCTCATCTCAAATATTTAAAATTCTGGCCCAATTCTCTAATACTTTAACCAACGCCATATATGCTTTGGGAAGGTGGTTACATACATACATGCCTGTAGCTCGAAAGCTGGGGCTTCCACATATATTAAAGTAAGTCACAGATGATTGCAAATATAAATCTTTTAACCAAGCCTTTTGGGGATTAATAGACTGTGACAAACCTATAGGATTTCAGTAGCAGAAGGAACACAAGGTAAATAATAATAATAGTAATAGTAGTAGTAAGCGCTAAGGAAAGGCCTGGTAGCATTTATTAAACGTGGTTCTACTCCCCTGACTTTTCCTCTGTTTCTTCGCTGCTGGGTTGTGTGGAATTTATGAATTTGTTTTCCTTTTTCCATTTCATCCGCCTGTTTTGAAACCATATTTTAATCTGGCGTTCAGTAAGGCAGAGAGCGTTTGCAATCTCAATGCGTCGTCTTCGGGTTAAGTATCTGTTAAAATGAAATTCCTTCTCTAACTCTAGCGTTTGGTATCTGGTGTAAGTTTGCCTCCCTCGTCTCCCATGTGTTCCATATACTGTACCTGTAGAAGTAAAGACAAAACGATCGCATTGGACAGGGCCCAGTGATTTCAGACCAGAAAGAGCGATTAGTATATTCTGCCTCCTTTTGCAGGCACAATCACGGGGAGTGGGGGAAGCTGCTCTGGTTTCCTGGAGGCTTTTTTTTTTTTTTTTTTTT
>VZRO01005361.1:443792-457050 GCA_013397915.1 Daphoenositta chrysoptera | reverse complement strand
AAAAAAAAAAGAGGAAGAAAAAGAAAGAAAGGCTATAATTCCAAAGATACAGATCTCTTGTTCTGAAAGAAGAGGTTCATAGTCTTTTCTCTTTTTAATTATTATTAATAATTACTTTAATCTGAACACACACCAAAAAAAAAGTTCTGAAACTCTTGAATTGCTGCTTCTCCCTTTTTAATCCATTAACTGGTAGTCTTCAATTTGTTGATCACTTTTTTCTCTTTGACCCTTCTGTTTTGGAACCAGATTGTGACCTGTCTCTCTGAGAGATTCGTAGTCGCCGATATCCTCCTCCGCTTGTCTTTGGTTATGAATTTATTTGTAGCATATTCCCTTTCGAGTTCTTTTAACTGGACCTTTGTGTAAGGCACTCTTTTCTTTCTTCCACGTCTGTACGAGTTCGCATCCGAGGGATGAGAAACGACGTCTGGAACAGAAAAACCATGCAGGGAAGCGTTAGAAAAATCGCTCGAAGCAGCTAGGACATCTTCAAGTGGTACAAGGGTTAGGGTTAGAGCGCGCTCCTCCGCCTGCCCCGCTCCGGTTTAGCTACTAAAGCCCAGCTCAGCCTTGGGGATTCCTCTTGCCTGGCCGCCGCAGACAGCTTTCAGGCAGGGAAAGGCTCACTTCTGTCAGACAGACAAATAATAACAAACCCCATGTAGCCCGGCCAGGGACTCTGGGAAGGATCGAGAGGGGCTGCAGGGATTTACCCAGCTTGCGTGCTTCATGGGCTATGGAAAATAATACCACAGACCTTCCCGCGGCCCGTTTCAGCTGTTTCCTCTCCCGGGGCCGGCGCCGGGGCCGGCCCGGCGAGGCGGGATGTGCCGTGCGCCGGCGGGGGGCAGGGGGCGGCACTGGTGCCGTTCCAGCGGCGCTGGGGCATGTGCGGACCGGGGCGGGATGGGACCGGGGAGAGCGGGCGGGACGGCGAAGGGTCGGCCCGGGGCCGGGT
The DNA here is from genome assembly GCA_013397915.1 of Daphoenositta chrysoptera. NCBI lineage: Eukaryota > Metazoa > Chordata > Aves > Passeriformes > Daphoenositta > Daphoenositta chrysoptera. The sequence continues at coordinate 456,089 of VZRO01005361.1, read as the reverse complement.
ACCCGGGAGAGGCGAGCGGGGCAGGATGAAAAGAAGGGACAGGGGGAGCCATGCAGGTGTATTACCCGGGAGGGTGGATTTCCAGAGGTGAGGCGGCTGGCTCTGCTCCTTGGGGCAGTACACTTGCCCGTTCCACCCGTTCGTGATGGCCCAGGGCTGGTAGCTGTCCATGGGGAGAAGGGGGTCGTGGCGCGGCTCGCCGGGGCCGCCGATGGCGGGCACCACGGGCATATCCAGATAACCGGGCACCGGCTGGTAGGGCCCGGCGGCGTAGCCCTGGTAGAAGGCGAACTCCTTGGCCCGCGACGTGAACTCCTCGCCGGAGACCGAGGTGTCCATGTACTTGTCGGCGAAGGTGGAGGCGGGCTGGGCGCAGGACTTGATGGCGTTGTGGTGGGTCATGCGACAGGGGTAGTAGCCGCTGCCGAAGTAGCCGTAGGGCAGCGCGGCGCCGGAGGAGCTCTGCACGGCGGCGGAGCAGGGGCTGCACTGCTTGACAGCGGGCTCGGCCATGCCGGCGGCGGGGGCCTCGCTGGAGGTGTAGGCGGCGGCGCTGGGGGCGGCCAGGGGCGCGGGGTGAGCCATCAGGTTACGGCAAGGGTTGGCCGCCGCCGCCGCCGCGAAGTTGCTGCCGGCGTGAAACCCGTCCATGTTCTTATTGATCTCATCCAGGCTGTTGTCGTAGAGGAACATGACGGGCTCGATCCAGCGGGGGTGGAGGAGCACGGAGGCTGTCATAGCCCGCTCCGCATTGAGACTAGTGGCTCTTTTTTAAAAGCCCCAAAGACTGAAAAAAGAGATACTCAATCTCCGGGACTTGACCAGGGCTGACGCGCCAGCGTCGCGCCAGGCCGGCCCTCNCGCGGGACCAGGGCGCCGGGGGGCGCCGCCCGTCCCTCCCTCCTCCCTCCCTCCCTTCCTCTCTGCCTCCTTCCTCCCTCCGGCCCTCCCTCGCCACCGAAGCGTGAGCTTTTTGGCCCCGTTGTTGCCTCGGCGCACCCCCCGAGGTGCGGGGCTCCCCCTGGCACCCCGCCTGATTTCTCCTTGCGCCGCTTGCCTTGAGCCCTCCCCGCCCCGAGCGCCGCGGAACCCCCGGAGGCCTCCCCTCGTCTCGGGGGGAAGATGAGCCGCACCCCTTCTACCCCTTCCTCGGCCGGTCTGAGCCGCCGCCTCTCCCCGGGGAGCGCTGGCGGGCCCCGGCCGGGTGACGCGGAGAGCCCACCGCAAGCTGAGGGAGGAGAATCGTTCCTCGGGCGCAGCGCTGGGACACATCAGGCTGTGGAAACGGAGCCTCCCGGGGTCTTTTTTGGGTGTTTTCCTCCTTCCTTCCCTCCCGTCGAAAGCCCAAGACCCATCTCGCTCCTCTAGCCACAAACTCTCAGAAGTAAGATAAGAGGAACAGACCTGGAAATCCCTATTTTATTTATTATTATCTTTTAGGAAGGGCTCGGGAAGCGGGAGAGTTAACTGGATATTCATCGCGATACCGCTGTATTATTTGTTGCCGTAATAATAAAACCCTGGGCCTACGATTCGACTTGAATCTTTCTCGGCTGTAAAATATCACGTCGTCTTGCATGGTGTGTGCACGGACCCACGGCGCTATTTGTGTGTATGCGTGTGCTGGGAAAACAAAATGGATTATCGGCTGAAAAATGATTTTTTTTTTGAAGGCCGTACCACTTTGCAAGCGAATGCTAGGAAAAAACCCCAAACAACTCCGTTCTCTTTTCGGGATGAATTTTTCATAGGGTGAAATAATTTCAATTCTTAATATCCTCCCACCTCCCACCGGCGCGGATGCTGTTCTCCCCTAAGCTTTTCGCACACAACCTTGAACCCAGAACCCTCCATCACTGAGCTATCAATAAACTTGACCTAAAGCAGCGTTCATCTCATCGTTAACAGCTCTCAGCCCTCACGCGTGTGCACAAAACAGCCACAAATACTCCCATCCTGAAAACTAATTTTTTTCCCCCAATTGCGTGTTGCTTTGTTTTGAGTCTGACAGCTCGGCGTATTTATTATCCTATTGTGCTTTCCATTGACGTTGTAGCATTGTTTTGCCCTAATGGCTACAAGCGCAGAGCAATCCCGGGACGTACATTGTTACTGAGCAGACTTTTCCTTGCCTAGCGCAGAGCTGCCAGCCATGAGAAATAGCTCTTTGGCGCCCAAGGATATTTTTTCAAGGTGCTTTTTCCGTGCCATGAATTGGGATACCTGAAGTCTCTGTCATCCCCTTGCTAATTTGGCGGCATTTAGCCGCTTTTTTCCTTCACTGTAGCCAGTAAAGTGTTCCCATTTTAACTTCGCATACTCTTTTCCGCGTTTTTCCTCGTGGCCAAAAGAAAATATTTATTCCACGCATATTTTCCCTTTTCTTTCAGGCTCCAGTTTTGAAACCTGTGGATTCCCTCGGCCAAACATTGCTTGACTGGCATGAATTGGGTCGGTTTGTTTCCCTCAGTTTTCTCGAGGCTGTCTCTGAAAATCGCGTTGCAGGACGAGGGAGTAGAAGTGGGAAGGGGAGGCAGCTCCATGGGGCAGCGCTGTTTTACATACGGGTTAGACACGGCTAGAGGCCAAGGTCAAGTTGAAAGTTGCAGTCTAGCCAATGTGAGAACTGTCATTCACAGCCCGAAGATCTGTCTGATTTGTTAAAAAGCGGGTAGCCATGAGAACGCTAATCTCTCCAGCTCCCCTCTACCTCCCTCCCCAGCCCGCCCCCACCCTCCAAACTCCCCTCGCCCTCAGCCGCAGGGAGTTTCTCGCTTATCTGCCTCTGCTTTTCAAGCTCCTTTCCGTAAGAAGGGAGAAGTCGTGTGAAACCGTAGCTTTCAGCCCCGGTGCAAACTGTACGAGTGTTGTGTGTGTGGGGTGTCAGGGCGGGGGGCAAGGGGGAGCATCCGGTCTGCTGAGTTTTGGTGGTTGTTTTTTTGTTTTGTTTACCCTCCTGGGGCTGTTCCAGCCTTGTGTGCTAAAAGAAGAAAGGAGATTAGATTAGAGAGCTTTCTTTTCTCCCTTCTCTGCATCTCTTACTCACTCCATAGGTCTATTTAATAATTATAGAAGAAGGCCATGCTTTACACTGATGATAAGAGCAGTAATACAACAGTCCTCTTTCCCTGTTTGCCATGATGTGAGGAGGACTTCGGGAACAGGACTGTTTCCTCAAAATAGGCAAAAATGACATCTGCAGGGTGCGTATGCACCATCAGAAAAATAGTCTTGTCGGACACGGGACTCCACGCTTTGTTTTGCCTTCCTAATTTAGATGACTTTTAATAAATTATTGACACCGAGAGAGGGCAAAAGCCTCGTCAACTATTTTTGATGCCCCCGATACCAAATTTTCATTCCTCAGCTATAATTTCGTCCTGCCTTAACGGATATCTGCCATTAAATATTAGAAAGAAACCGTGAGGACTGAAGGCATCGGGCAGAACAGATGTTCTTCGAAAATCATGGACCCTGTAATGAACACCAGGGATAAAAATATTCCTGAGCCTACCCGCCTTGCCTTGAATATATACCATTCCCTACCACTTGTGAAGAGCTTTCAGTTTCCACAATGTAAATCTTGGGATGAGCTGGATAAATTAACCTAAACTAAGGAGTTTACTTGAAGCCACTGACTGATTTGAACGTCTTTGGAAAATTTACTTGATAATTAAGTGTTTCCATACATGCAACCGACAGACCAATCAAAACTTCTTCCAAAAATTTTTTTGCCTTTTTCGTGTGAAATAAAGTTAGACTACAGCCCATACAAGCGTATGGTAGAACCGTAGCGATTTCCAAGAGAACCCATGCAAACCTCAGAACTGCTTTGCATTTATATAGAGTGTGAAACAACTTGGAGAGAAATGCATCTGTTGAATCGTTTCCTCTAAAATGAGTATTAATTCCTTGGGGAGCGGGACGATGAACAGCCGTGATCAGCAGGAGGATTTTAAAAGGTCCTGAATCTTTTCATAGGCAGGCGGATTCTAACTGAGGGTAGTCACCCATCGCGGTACACCGCCATGCTCATCTCAGATATTACTAAATGCTTAAGCGGCATTTTCCCCCCTCGCTGCATCGAGAGTGGTCAGAAGCATTTCACCCACTTCGCAGGTGTAAGCAAGAGTGGAATTTGGCTCTTATAAGTGCTTTAAAACAGGTCACTGTGTGTGTTCCTGACGCCACGAAGCTAAAGATAGTCTTGCCAGTGAGGACTGCAGCAATTTGGCCTTACACGTGAAAATATAAATTGTTTTTAAACCTCTCTATGTGATAGGAATACGGCCGCTCATTCACTTCTAAAGAGAAGATTTCACCTACGGTTTCTCTTAGAGAAACCAGAAGTTTTCCAAATACAGAGTTTGTCGGCTCAGTATCTAAAAAGCTTTATTTTCCCCCAGACCCGTCTTTGTGTGATAACACACACACGCACCCTCCGCAGCCCTGCCGCGGGAATGCCCGGCTGAGGAGAACGCTGACTTCTTGTAGGTTAATCACAACCTACGAATACAGAAAAAAACCCGAAAACAACCCAACCCCAAACTGTTGCCCAAAGAAATCCACTCTTGCTTTTCCATCCACTGCTTAGAGCTAATTAATAAGCGTGAAGGGAAAAAATCGTGTCTGACTGTTTAAAATGTATGTTTGTCACTGAGTTAAAACCCTCTAAACCGGCTTAAATACCTTAGCTGATAATGGAGGAGCTAGAGGGTGATCTTAGCCACTAATAATAATCTCCGTCTTGCAGAGCTCAAGATTCTTGGAAGAAGCGGGAGTAAAGTGATAGCAGGAGCAAGAGCCTTAATCGAATTTGATTTTCATGAGCAAATTAAATTTACCTTCCAGAAGAGTAATTTGGAGCAGTACTGTCACCGCTTGTTTCTTCCACAATTTCTAAAGCATCAGGGATTGAGATAAACATTCCTGAGTCCGTTTTAAATACACTTTGTGTTTCAGGATATTCATGTGTTTCTAATGGAAGTAAGCAGCTTTACGAGCGGGTTTCGCAGGACATCTTAACTCTCTCCCTCCCACTGCGTGCTAAGGGGGGGTGTGTGCTGTGATAATTACAAAATAAGAAGAATTTGCAATAGCAAATGCAAAAGGAGAAGAGTTCGAGAAAATTTGCGAAGGCGTCCTAAAAATCCTCAGGCATACACTAGATACGGACCTACCTATTTCAGTCGACCCAAACATTCAAACTGCACCTCCTATGAAAAAGGTGTGCTCGAAAACAATGTCACTGCTTTCACACGAAGTGTGGGACACGATCTAATGTTAATGGAGCCAGGTCTCAGAAGATCGTTTCACTCGGTGGGTTTTTTGGGTTTGGTGTTTTGTTTTGGTTTTGGGGTTCTTTTTTTTTTTTTTTTTCCCTCGTATTTCAGCTTCAGAAAACACGCTGGAGGTATTTCATGTGATTAGAAATTAAAATGGGAATTGTCCTGAAATGTGTTTCACGGGCAAGGTCTCTTTTCTGATTTGTTTTGCGTTCCTTTACATTTTTTCCATAGTATTTTCGGGGGGAGGAGGGTAGTGCGATAGCTTTCTGTTTATATTTGGCGGGTGAAAGCAGCTGAAGCCTGGCATTAGATGTTAGTAGTCCACAGAAAATATTTTATTTTAACTGCCATGTAAATGCAGTGATGAGGAGAAGCCTTTGCCGGCTCTCTGTCAGCCGCAGGCTGCTTGAACACAGTGATAAAGTCTCCCCTTGCAATTTCAACCAATTTTGCCATGCAAACTGAGACAGATTTATTTGCCATCAGGTCTGGTCTCTCGCACCAAGGGTGCCGAGAAAGTTTTATTTTTCTCTTAGCAAATTCTGATAAGCGAGGAGGCCTGGATGGCTGTGTAGTAGTTTATCTGGTCGAGTCCATCTTCTAGTTGAAATGTTCTGAACGTGTAACAGCAACATATGACAAAATTGTACTCAAATTACTCTTCCTTGATTTTCTGTGGTTTATCCTTCGATTTTCGAGATTTACCGTTTTGAGGGTAAATTAATTTCTCGCCTTTTCTACCAGTAGGTCTCAAGAAAAGAAAAGAAAAGAAAAGAAAAGAAAAGAAAAGAAAAGAAAAGAAAAGAGAAAGGTACAGTAAGCTACAATAACATATCCTCTCTATTTCTGCTGTGAGCTTGTAATAATTGCTACCACATGATCACATGGTGTATTGTTGCAGCCTGATTACAATTAAACTTATCCCTCCACCTTTTTCATTAGAGGAAGGAAAAAAAAAGTTCTTCCTGAGCTTCAGGCCCACTTTGTGCTGTTTTATTTCCCTTTGAAAAGCTGTCGGAGAGAAACCGAAGTCTCTCTTTCCTTTACAATGAGAGAGAAAGCGTTTCCAAAAAGCCCTTCTCACCACAACTTTCTTGTAATAGCGTGACATTTACACATTACGTTCGACCAAGGAGGCTCAGGGGCAGGAGTGGACGCTGCTGCCCTGTGCAAGAAGTTGCAGTCTTTATTTTATTTAATTTTTCTTTTCACGCTGAGCCCAAAGTCGTATCTTCACCTAGGGAGGGAAACAACGAGGTTCACAGTGTTAAAGACGTCCGTGCGCGNGAGAGGATGATAAATTTTTTTTTTAAAAAAGATTTAAAAAAAAAAAAAGGGAGAGAGAGAAAAAAAAATCATACAGGAAACATTGGACATGTTTGCCTTTACTGGAAGACAGCTGTTTGAGTACATTCTTCAAGAGGGTTTTTGGTTCCCTTTTCAGAAGTGGTTTGAGTGATTAAAACATTGACTTGATGGAGGCAGTTTATCTCTAATGTCTGGCTCTGTCTAACAGCTCTTTTTCCTCACTATTCCAGCCCTTTGCTCCGTTGAGAGTGTACATACCCGGGGCTGTAATCGCGGCTGTCTTAGGAGACATCTTAAGAGGTAGGGAGGCTCACCGCTCTGGTGGGAGGGGAGGATGGCTCTAGTTGGAAGGTACATGAGCCACGAGTGGAAATCTTGCCCGAGGAGAGAAGGAAAAAAACCCCAACACCAACAACCAGAGCCAAAACACACTGGATCTGGCAAACGCCTGCAACACTGTCAAATGTGGTGGAGAGGGGCGGGAGCGGGCGCTGGAGAAGTCCCGTGGCTGCCGTGCCATTTCCCTCTGGCTCCTCCAGCAGGCCGGGCGCTTGCGGGAGCGCCTCGGGGCTGGCGCTGCCCTCGGCCCGTGGCCCCGCAGGGAAGGCCCGTGCCGGTCTCCACACCCGCCCTGCGGCACACACACACCTGTGCCCGGCCGGCCTGCCGCCTCCCGCCGCGGGCAGCCCCGCGGTCCCTCCTCGGGACCTCCTCACGGCTCCTTCCACCCCCTCGGGCACGGGCCGGGCTGGTTTTTGGCTGTTCCTATTTCTCTGCTCTGCGGGCGCACCAAGGGGTTTCTGCCGGCGGTGGGTGAGGAGGGAGGTGCGTGCCCGTCAGCGCCGTGGGGAACGCGCACCTACGGGCAGCAGGCGAGCGCGCCTGGAACGAGTGCTGTGTCCCCTCGGCCTGGCTGGTGTGTCCGTGCGACAGCACACGTGCCTCTCGCCTTGTCACACCCTATGCTCATCCCTCCGCTCGGAGTCCTCCTGGAGCAAGGAGGGGAGCGGGGTGTTCTCTCCCACCCCTAAGCGCATCCCACCTCTGGCTTGGCTAGAGCAGCCTTCTTGAGTGGGTGGGACCCCAGGGACAGCCCTGGAGACACGTTTCACAAAAAGCAAGGCACCATCTGCATGGACCTGTGATCGTTGCCGAGCAGAAAGAGGCAGCTGGATTCGGCTGAGTCCTCAGCACTGCTTAAATGACCTTCGTCCATGTCGTGGGTGCTCCCAGTACCACCCAGCCACCTCCCCGCAGAACGCTACTCGATACCGTGATGTGATCCCGTCTTCTCTGATTAGCTTTACATTTCACCAAGCACACGCATTTTTGTTAAAACTTGATTTGGTAAAATCCCAGTAAACCCGGGGTCTAGAAAATGCATTCTAGTGCCTAGAATACATTTCTCAGGTATATATAATACGTGCTGTCGTTAATGACGAGAGACATTTGCTACTCTTCATGTTAGATGGAACTAATGTCTTTCTATCCATACCGTGAACACATTTTCTAAATAGGAATTATACAGTGTTTTCCTTTAAACATAACACCAGCCAAATGCAGACTAGTCGATAACTTGCATCTCTCTGTAAGCATATTACTCCCTTTTTGCTGAATCATGAATTTTTCCAAAGATTATTGTATTTTATGTCTTCTTTAGATAAGCAGTTACATATGTGACTCTGTTGAAGGCTAAACCCCATTCTTACATACGCGACAGCTGACTGTACTTCCATGATGTTATTTACTCTGGAATCTGCTAAAAACTGAGACTCGTGGCTCACCAGGAAAGGCGGGAGTGGAGTCAGACCCTAATTAACCCGCACACAGCGGACTCCAGCGGTTCACATCTGCCCACGCCTGGACTTAGATCTTCTCATCTGGGGTTCGGACTTCATCTGAGCGCGCCGGCTTGGAGCCCTTGAGGATGGCTATCAGCCAGACCACCGGCACCGTCTGGCATTGCCACCCTGTGCCCCCACATCCACGCGTGGGAGTGGATGTGGGGGTAAAAACTCTTCCACCCTCGCCATGGACAGAGGGACGGGGGAAGAGCAGGGATGGTTTCAGCGCAGCAGAAGCAACCCTGGTGCAGTCCTGGGAGCCTTTGGAGAGATACGGGGGAGAAGGAGCCAGGCTGGTGCCAAGGGACTGGAGCGGAGCTGAGGGCACACGCCAAGATTCCCACGCTTCGAAGACAATTCACAAAGTCCCGGGAGCCAAAGTATATTTAGTCCAATAATGGCACAGAGAAAAGGGAGTGGTTTCATAGCAACCCCTCTGACACGCAAAATAACGAGTGGCTGAAAAAATAAAGGTTCGTCTCTACCCAAGCATGCCCCCTGGTCTTCTAGGGCAGATACCTAAAGGAAGAAATTCCCCCGTCCCCTCTCACGCAACCCGAGGCCATTTTCCTGCAAATGTAGCTGCCCCGGTGCCAGCGAGCCAATATCCTCGCTCGGAGCCGCTTCCTTCCCATTGTGGGGAAGATACTCGCTGCCTGCCAGCAATTACCAATTGTCATGCACTTTCACAAGACCATATTTCTTCTCAATTTCTCTTGATGCTTGTGGGGGCTATGTCAAATCCTTTGTCATCTCCCGGCGCGGCCCGCTGCCACACCACCCTCCTCAAGAGAAAAAGAAGGAAAAAAAAGAAGAAAAGAAGAAGCCGACCCCCCCCGCCCCCAAAAGAAACATCTGGGTGTAACATAAAGCTACATATCATAGGTCGTGTTGCAAAGGAAACATAAAGGCTGGTGTGCCTTTGCTCACAGAAGTATCTATATCCGCCAAACGCCGTTTCTCGCTGTTGCCAGGTCAACAAATTCTCAGCCCAGGGGCTCTCCCCCGAGAAGTTCATCACGTGTGGACGTGGATCCTATCTGAAACCTTTGTGTGCAGACATGAGAAGCTGGACAGGTTGAGTAGATCAGGCCGTTGGCAGGGACCAGAGGAACGGGGCACGTCCCAGTTCCCCGGCCCGGCAGCCCACCTGCTGCTGGGGGAACACTCCACTCCAGCTCCCAAATCCGTCAGGAAGTTTTACCACAGGAGTAGTGTCACTGTGAGCTGATGAAGGCTTGAACAGACACGTCATCACCACTTTGTGTGATGTAAATATTTGGCAAATAAAGGAGAGGGAGCTTGTTTGACCTATTAATTTTAGAGGGATTCTAGAGGGAGGGGGGATCCGCGTCTGTGACTACTCTGGGAGCTGCTAAAAGAGAGGTCAGAAGTTTATGCTGAGGTTCCTACGAAATTTGGACAGTGCCTAGCCAATCAAGTAATCATAATTTCATAATTAGCTTTCGAAATATTATTTTCGGTAGATGTCACGATCATGGCATTTGAAAAAAAAAATCTCCCTTAGAAGAAAAGGAGAAATTATGTATACAAGTATCCCAATCAGAGAATTAGGATTAAATTGCATTTCTCGGGGGTTTGAGTGTGTTATGGATTGTACTACTTTTTTTAACAATAACCACAGGATCGAAACCTTAAAAACTGTGAGCAAGAATATCCTAGCTGACATAAAAGTTGCCTGTATATAAAAAGAGAATCCCATATAACTCCACAGCGGAAATCAGTTAGCAAGTATCTTCTGCCCGTTTTCAAACATCAAATGTTCTTGCCATATGTCCGTTCTTATTTGTATACCAGCTAAGAAACCTGAAACGTATATATGCGATATTAAAACAAAACATGAAAGATTTTCTCAGAAATCTGTGAGAGGGGAATGTAGGTCTGAGGCGGGGGTTGAAGGAAGTAAAAAACCCAAGTGATACTATTGCCAAAAACTTTAATATTGAACAACACAGCTGAAGCTTTTATCACGGTATGAAATTTACAGCCTAATAATTCAAACCTGTGTGCACATTGCAAGATGTCTGTTTGCCTTGCTGGGTATCCAAAGAGACAGTTCTGCTTCCGAGGTGAGGAGCATTCCTGCAAGCCAGGGAAGTCTTTGGGAACGGCAGGTGACTGGCAACTTGAGGTAGAGAAAGGGTAGAAAATAAGGTTATGGAAGATGATGGCTTTTTAGGATCAGAAGAGGTTTCTGATACCTAGTGTGAAAATAAAAATGTGGCATCCGTAGTCACTAAAGGAAAAAAAGGAACAAAACGACAAGAAAAACCTTATTTGATGAAAGAAAAACGTGTGGGCTGGAAGAAAATCGTTTAAGCATTCACAAGTTGGAGATCTCCGGGCATCCTCATCGTTTGGGCAGATGATGGGGCTTCCCACACTTCAACTGCAACGTGATTAGGCACCAACTAAGATGCTGGAGTGATCTGAACTCCTTAGAAGAAGAGGGAAGGTGGGATGGAAGGGGAACACCCAGTTAAGAAAATATCCACCCAACTTTCCGCAAAATAGAAGCAATCCCCTCACTAGGTCTCAGTGTAGCTTGGAAGCGCCTGTCGTGCCCAAAGAGAAACCACCTGTTAGACAGGGACAGCCTGGAAGCTCCGGTCACGGAATGATCGGTCGCTAGTGCCAGCACATGTTTTAAAATTCAAGGTCAACGCCTCTCCTTCGTCTCTCCCACCTTCCCCAGATACTCCGTCCTCTCCCCGCGGCGTAAATGAAAACATGAATTTCTGCCATGGCATTGGGGAAGCCTGGAGCCGAGCTCTACGTGTGGTTTACCCATCCCCCCTCCTGTCTTTCCTGCCTACTCCTGCTGAGATCTGTGATCCAGAAAGGAGCAAAAAGTGTTTCGGGTAAGCTCGGGTGTCCGCCGTCCCGCCGGAGCCGCGGGTCTCAGTGCCCCGCTTGTCCCGGCTTGTTCGGGCGGCCCCGCCGGGGGCCGGGGCAGGCTCCCGTCCGCTGCTGACGATAACCATCGGGGATTTGCGGGTGTAAACAGAGCCCCGGAGGCTGCGGGGGGTGGGCATCCTTGCTTGGGTTTCCAGCACCGCCCGCGCCAAAGGGAGCGAGGCACCGGGCGGAGCAGCACGGCAGGTTGTGGGGTGGCCCCTGTGGGGCTGAAATCGGTCAGGGGCCGGTCTCGCCGGAGCAGCACCCGGGCGGGGCCGGACTGGCACCGGGAGCCTCCAATAGCGGCGGGCGGGGCCGCGCCGCGNAGAGGAGAGGAGAGGAGAGGAGGGCGGCGGCGAGTCCGAGCAGCCGGGGTAAGCTCCTTCCCGGGAAGCGGAGCGGTCGGGCTGCAATAGCGAGGCTTTCCCACTAGATGTCTGCACAGTTAATGATAGGCGAAAGCTCCGTCTTTTCCCGGGTGTATCCCCCAGAGCCCGACCCTCCAGCCTCTTTCAAGTCTGATACCTCCTTGAGAAATTAAACCCCTTTCCCCCCTACCCATCCCGGGTTTTCCTCTGCTCTCTGTTTCTTTCTTCTTTCAAGAGTGTGCTGGAGTTTTGGCTAAAATAAAATAAGGATTTCTCCACAGAGGAAGCTCTCTGGTCTGCAACTCATGCTATTGGAATCCTTTTATGACCTTTGATGTGTTTAAATAACACGGTAAAACTGTGCACACACCTCGGACTGAACTTTAATCATCCCAAGTCAAGGACATCCAGGTGGTAAATTACTTCACTTTGACATTTCTACTTTAGAAAAATATATAATCCCAGTCACAGATCAGAGAGACGTTTCCAGTCTTCTCGTCCTTAGAAGCGCAAATATACTTTACCTGGAGATACAGTAACTCGTCTTTCCTGTTACCTTATTTAAAAAAA
>VZRO01005361.1:425212-439922 GCA_013397915.1 Daphoenositta chrysoptera | reverse complement strand
AATAGGATGGCCAAGGCCGAGGCACCGGGGAGAGCTCTGCTTTTAGCAGAGCCGTGTGGCAAGCGAAGGTACGGGTGGCCGGAGCGCCCGCGGGCACCGCGCCGGGCAGCGTCCCCACCGCGCCCGCCCGCCCGGAGCACGGGCAGCACCGCGGGGCTCTCCCGGCCCCATCGCCGCCGCGCCAGNGTTAAGCGGCTGAAAAGTAAGATTTATAGGCGTCTGTGAAAATGTGAAAATTAAAACAAGTATTTCAGGTGTAAAATACTCTCCTGAAATACAGTTTCGAGATTTATTTGCTCAATTTTTAGTTGATAAACTCCATATTACTCCAAAGGGAGAAACTTCTCTCGCTTACTGAGTGCACAATGCAGGATTTGCACTCGCTTGGAGGAATCATACCCTGAAAGAGGTGGTAAAGCCCTTCTGAAAGCGACTTTTTTCAGCCTCGCGTCTGACTGTCCCCCTAGAACAGCGTGGATTTTCTGCTGCCTTGGTTCAAGGGAAGCACTAGTTTTTACGGCCTGCACTGCGACTGCAGCTGAAAAGTTTTGCATGAAAGACGGAGAGATTAGTGCCCCAGAGCTAGATTTTCTTCCGGAGAGCTTGGAGTCGTGAACAGTCACGACGTTTTACTAGTCAGTATGCTTTTTACTGCAGAGCTCGACTGCTGTATCGAAAGTGATTCCTGGAGGGGTATTTTTGCACTGGGTTTCATTTTTACGTGGTCACTCATTTTAAATCTTGAGGTGCTCAAAATCAGGGTATGACTGTTTAGTGAAAAATAACCCACCCCAGCTCTCTACTGCTAATGAACAGAAATTATTCCACTTTCATCTCGCTCCTCAGAAATATTTTTACTTAGAAAGGGCTGGCTGCTAATTGGGGTGCGCAGTTGCCTTTAATCTCTAACACAGTACTTGGAACATACCCAGAATGAATTAAAATAAGTCTGATACACAAGAAGAAAACATGGCTTCCCAGTAAAACTCGTTTTATGATCACAGCTTGTGTGCTACGTCAAAATGTTAAGTTTAGGCATTTAGGGCATAAAGAATAAAAACCCCTCTTGAAAGTCACTAATGCTCACATTTGGTACTGTTTTAATCTTTTCTATTAGAAGTACAAGTAAGGAATACCTTTTGTTCTAATAAACTATGGATGAAGTATAAATTTGCATGTTTACGTGTAGTTTGTACACTGAAATCATCAACTGAACCTATGGATAAATACATGTATTTCTCCTGAAAGCAGACTGTGGGAGATTATCAGACCATCATCCCCACAGAAGTGCTGTCTCCTCTTCTACAGTGCTGCTAGGAAGTAGAAAGGGCAAACTGTGTGCCTGTGTGTGTGCACAAGTGTGTGTACAGGAGGGATCTCTGCCATCCTGTTGTGCAGCTTTGGTTGAGTGAGCTGTAGATCACAGTTTCATGGTAGCTCAGCAAACCGCCAAAAAAAACCCCAAAACAAAAAAAACCCAGAGGTGGAAGTGGCTCTGATAAAGCCTGTGTCTTATGGCTTGCCATGCAAAAGTAAACCCTGCACAGAGCACCTAGAAGACCCAAAATTGCCGAACCCTGTTCCCACCAAAGAAATTTTGTTGAGTTTCTGTGGTAGGGAGGGCTACTGGCTTGTTTGTTTGCTTGTTTGTTCTATTTATAAACATTCCTATGGAGCTTATCCACAGAGCATCTGCATGCCCACTGGAGTCAGATCTAGTTTCTGGGGTGAAGTTGCATCCTTATTCAGTAGCAGCATGTTGGAAATGTCTGCTAAAGAAGGAATCAACCCTCTGCAGCCTGTGGCACTCCTGTTAGGGACTGGACTCTGCACCCTTCCTAGGATACTTCCACACAGCAACACAAAATAGTTAAATGATCCTGAAAGCCACTCAAAATAACAAGAACGAGGTGAAATATCTTGTGTTTGTCAAAGGATTTCAGAAAACAGGTGAAGAATTAAGATAGGACTTAATGCTATGCATATCACATGTAAATAAAATATTTAATCTGCCATCTCATCTCTCCTGTGTGCTCAAACACCTTCAACAGTTCTTTGAACAAATATTTAGTTTCCAAGCTATAAATTTGTATTATGCAAAGAGAAAGCTTTTAGGATCTCCAGTTTAAACTCGTTTGTACCACTTGTTTTGGTGCTGCAAATTATCAAACTGGTCAGCTTACCTTTCCCACGAGTGGTAATTAAAAGAGAGCTAGGGGCTGTGAGGGGTGGAGTAAAAGAAAGAATAATAGCATTCAAAAAATTGTGAACTCACAAGTTGTGGTTAGCATTCTTCCTAGTTTTTTTCTTTCTTTAGTTAACTCCTGATTTCCTCTTTTTCTGATACTTTGGCATCAGCTCTGTCTTTATAGTAACCCTGCAGCATATTAAGAGCCCTTAATTGTCAAAAATACAGTTATTTGTAACTATAATTGTCAAAGCTGTTAAGGAGAGGAACTCTTACAGTATTCTTTGGTCTGTCAGAGGAGTTATCTAAAATGAGAGCATCTGTGCCATTTCCTGACATCCAAGGAAATCCCACAGAAATTGACTGGTATTTTACTACACTGGGATGGGATGAGATATGAAAGGGAGAGAGAGAAGGAAGATCCTTCTGAAAGACATCCACAGAGGTAAGTTCTCTCCACTTCCAGACAGGAGAAAACCAGCCACGATGACAGTGAATTAGTGGCTTTTGACAGGCAGGTGAGGGGCCCCTTTCCCAGTCACAGTCTTCAGATGCGGGGGTTGAAGGGGGAGCAGGAACCTTTCCCAGCGACCCTACACTACTTAGCATTTATGGACGGATAAAGCCGAACATTGGACAGGACTCCCCAAAGGAAAAGAACCTTTCAGTGTAGCCATCAACCTGTCATCACTGCAATAAAGGTGTAATGCACAGGAGTGCTGGTAAGAGCCCGGGGTTTATTTCCTGGCCCTGTCACATGACATGGGGCCAGGGTTACCAAAGGTTACCCCCTCACATGGAAAGGATCAGTGGTCATCGGCTCCAGCAGCTGCTTCTCTCTTCTCCCGTCTCAATTTTATATTCGGCTCATGCGTGTGCCTTGTTAAAAATGCAAACCTGGCAACACTGATCAGCTACAGCCATAGAGATGATCGATGAATTGCATGTTTGCCCACAGCCTGCAACACCAGCTGGGCTATGGCCGAAGGCTTGAACACCTCTCTGCACCCACCTCATGTCCCTGGAACGGTTCCTTTTCCCAGCTGGTGGAGACATATCAGTGGGTCACATACCAAAACTGCAATGCTTTTTCCAAACAAGTTATTTGTTGCCTTCCAAGCCAGTCCTTCTGCAGTGATCTGCTTGCATTGGTGTGAAATGGAATGTTTTTTGGCTGGGCTTTGCATGGTCAGACCTTCCGTGCCTGTGGTACTCTGAAACCAGTGTCAGGCGTTCTGTGGGAAAGCTAGACAAAGACTTGGGCTGTATCATTCACTGTCATGAAGTTCCTTGTTACACAAGATATGCAAGCTCTGTTACAGCCTCTTGGCTAGTATGGCTCATGGCAGCAATGACAGGGAAGGCCTGGAATCAGGAAAATGGAATGGGAGTAACCAGAGACTACAGAATTAATAAGAAAGACTGTTTTCCACAAAATGTTGGTTATGATGGCTTTGCTGTGGCTTCCTCCAGACAGACACTTGTCAGACAACACTGTCCTACCCAGGAAGTGGGTGTAGGTAAATGGCTTTCTATGAAGCCTTGCAATAAAATCTACCACAGAACATTAGAGAGTGCAAAGCATTGGTTATAGGTCTTGGAGGTTTACATTACTTTTATAGAGAGTTTGGGTTATATTTTAGATTTACTTAGTGATACAGAGCCAAGCAGTGGTATTGCAGACAGAAAATAGTTGCTGCCTCTAAAGAATCAGAACTATGGCTGAGCCCTTTGATTCAGATTCCCACCCAACTGTACAAAATACCAGAAGTAGGGTGGCCAGAAATGCCTGCACTGATCCTCTTCCAGAATGGGCCTGATCCTCTGTAGGGATCAGGAAAATCCCAACTGGCTTTGTGCAGGCTGATAGTAGAAGGCTTGCAGTCACTCCTCCAATGTTGAGGATTATTAGGGCTAATGAACACCTAATCATACCTTTTCATCTTTATTATTACTGTTGCTCCTTAGCACTGTAAACAGGACTATGTGGAGTGTGTATAAAGCAGAGAACACCAAGATGTTCCCCGCCCTGGAGAGTTTTCCAGTTACATGTAGGAAAAGAAGAGCTAGGTGAACACTGAAAGACTTGGAAACAAGACAGTATCCTACCTGAACAGCGTCTGCTTGAGGGCTTCGAACAGAGCTGACAGCAAGAATTTTTCATGAGAAAGTCTTAAATAGATGCAATGTTTTGGGATTTTCATTTTGATTTCCTGAGAATGAGAAGGAAGAAGTTTCAACAAGATCAAAACAGGGGTAAAAAAGAAATTGTTACAAAATAGAAGTGCAAGAGAAAAACATGAAGCTTGCCATTAAAAAATTATTCATTCTTCCAGTTAAAATCCGCTGTAATGACAACTAGGTTGTTTTCACTTCAGGTGTTGTACAGCAGCTGTATAATGCCTGGGATGCCCCTAAGCAGAGGAATTGGATTACAAACTGGATTTGTCCGTTTTCCAGGTGGAGACTCTTGGAGGAGTACAGTAAAGCGATCCTGATGAACAGGATAAGGGGATGGGTTATTCTTATAACCCTTAAATATCAATATGCGTAACAAAGGCATTGTTCTTCTTTAAAATACTGCAGGCAATAATATTCAATGTTGGGGATTTTTTCCATAAAAAACCTGATAACTGATCACTACTGCAGTCATCACCATGAAGTAACTAATATTAGCCCAGTTTTATAGGCTAGGAAGTGGAGTCAGAAAGATTAGGACTTGCCCAAGGCCACAGAGCTAGCAGCCAGGCAGGAAGAAAACTCCAGATTTCCTGGCTCCCACTCTCCTCCTAAATTTATCATCCACACTCCAATGATGTCAAAACAGTGGGCTTTTTCCACTGAGATAAAAAATATCTATTTTTCAAATGGTTAAAATATGTCATGAAGTTCCACCCAAAATCCTCATCACAGAATCGGGCACTGCTGGAATGTGATTTAGCATGTTTTAGAGCAGCTTTGCAACACCCTGCATAACAGTATGCAACGTGTGAGTGGCCACAGCCACTGCCTCTGCTCTCTGAACTAACCAGAATAGGCTACATGGAAAAGCTCATTGTGAGACTTTGCAAGTCAGAAATGGTGGGAGAACAAGGGCTACCAGAGCATGCACAACACTGAAGCAGATTTTGGATCAAGGGATCCCTGCCTTGACTAAAAAAAAAACCCCTGCCACTTCAACTAAGGTTTTGCCCATCCAACTTCATAGGCAAAGTGACAAGTAATTGTTGGTTAAACCTTTCAATATGTGACATGCTCATTCCTGGGCCATTATAAACCCAGTATATTTATTATTCTCTAGATGATTAAAAACCTGTTTATACAGAAATGAGATACGTAAGTGGGCATGAGTACATAAGCAGGAGCATCCACAAAATGCAGCATTTCACTGAGGGATGTGATTGATAATTCATCTTGGATTTGGCTGATGTACATGTTGTAGTAGATTACCGCTGTTTTCATTCCAGCTGTAAAAAAGGAGGATGCCCATTCCTCAGCCTGGTGTGTTAATTTAAACTGAAATCATGTTAGGTTAATTAATAACAATAGCTGTGAGTGAAGCAGCTGAAGGTAGCTAGCTCTTCCGCCTTGTCAGCAAAGCTGTCAGAGCTCAGGAATTAGAGAGACTAATTAGTGTGTTCCAACAGAAGTTTCTATAATCTTATTTTCCATTTCATTGCAATGGACTAAGAGGTGCTGTGTCCATCAGCTGCGCTGTCACAGCTGAGGAGTGGTAGCTTACAGCTGAGCACACCATCATTGCTGAAACTTCCTGTCAGGAGCACTGGATGTGACCTGCTCTTTCCTACTCAGGTGAGGCCTCCTTGATTGCAAAAGAAATTAGTTTCAACTCTTTATATCCAACCTCTGTGCAGAAGTGGTCTGGGTTGAGGTTGGAGATGAGAATCTACAGGTAGACTTATGGTAGCCCTTTAGCTCAGCTTAGTTTCATTTAATTACATTTAGATTTAGATTAGATGAATTTAGTGCAAACCAGCAGAAGACACTCACACTGAGCTAGGAAGTTATTGAAAGGATCACACTGTGCTAATGAGCATCTACTCTTGAAAGCTCATGCAAATTAAGACAGGATCTGAGTTTAAAGTACAATGGCCCTCCCAGAGTACCTCCAAACGTGAACATTCTTGTTCTGAACAAGTTCCTGTGTTCTTCCTTTGGCAGCTCAGGTTTGTCTAACCAGGAAATTAACCTTGGGCTGAGATGGGGGTGTGGATCTGAGGTGAAACAACAAGTCCTGTGTGGACATTCTTAAGCTCTTCCATGTGTGAACAAGTCTTTACCCTCCAGTCATCCAAAACAGTCTGTATGTTGAGCTCTGTCACCCAAGTTCCACATATTTCAAAGTGCAAATTATTCTGTGAATTTGCCTGGTTCATAGGTCAGATCTACCTTCTCTGTTTTGTCGTAGGTAGACACCTGACAACCAGTGCTCTGGTGTCATTATGGATGCAAACCCTCCAAAAGGTGTTGGTTAGCCCAATACAGATGCTCACCGTGTTGACTGAGAGGTGTTTAAATCGTGAGAATTGCTTTGAGTAAGTTCTGCTCTACTAAGGGTGGGCAAAGACTTCCAGATGGGATTCAGAGAGAGAATGAAGGCTTAATCCTTTAATTAGTGCACCCAAAGTACGTCTAAAGGCTGGTACTTACACATTGGAAACTCCAGTTCTGCAGTGTTGATAGGAGATTACTGAGCTTTAGCAACAATCTCTCACTAGTGTGAAAGCTTGATGCCATGGAAAATACAGCCTGTGGATAGTGCATCTGACATTCATGTAACATTGGTGCCCCTCATCTCCCTGCACAGTTTGGAAGACACAACATTTTCATTTGGAACATCCCTATCTCGTACAAATGCTCCTATCTCAGAAATGAGGAACTGGCGTGTGTTTCAGATTGTTTTCACCGGGATGCATGCAGACCTCCCTTTTTCTGTCAGACATCTGAGGAAGACCCACTTGATATCTTTTGGGGCATTTACCCCATGAAGATCTGTTTCAGAGACATTTCTTGTGGGGACGTAAAGACAGGTTATCTCTAGATGTTGTACTATCAGCAGGAAAATACTTGACATCCACACAGCTAAGGAGTAAAAACAGTAAGTAACATTCCTGTTGAAAGAGATGAGCTGAGGATTTGTCCCTACTCAAAGAGCTATCAAGTTTAGCGCACTTCTTTTCTGATTCTCTGTCATCATCATCATGATATGCATTGGTTTGTCTTCAGCTCCTGACGGCTGGATTAGGACCTAAAGTTTGGAAAATCAGACCCTTTGGTCCTTTTAGCAGCTGCTCTTCCACTGTCCAGTTTTCATGCTGATATACCCATTTGATTTCATCCTAATCCACTCAAAGTTAGAATTTCTTAGAGCTGGAAGAGTTTTGACCTATGAGACTCTGGAATGGTTATTAGATGGGGTTAATGCATCCGCCATGCAAAGGTTCTTTCAAGAGTGTTCAGTTCTTTTTGGTTTTGAAGGTCTTTGGGTCTTTTTTTTTTCTTCTTCCAGAATTCACTTAAATAGATTTTAACCCTTCATAAGACATTACTTTGTATGTGCCTGTGTGCGTGTGAGTGTATGCCTAACTCCCTAACGTGTGTATAGTAATTTAAGGGGTTGGTTTACAAACCCACATTTCCAAAGCCCTCGATCTTGCACGGATCTGGCATGGAAATCTCAGAGAGCAGCCAGAAATCAAGTCCTCTCCACTCCCACCCTTTTTATTTCTGTGAATGAGTATGTAAGAGACCAATAAATCTAAAACTGTGCAGGCGTGGAGGAAATCATAAGAGTCAGCCTGGTGATATTACCAGGGGGAGCTGTGAAATCACTGAGGATTTATACAAGCACACACGGTGATGTTGTCATTAAAAAAAAAATTAAATGGGAGAATGGTGGTTCTGCTCTGTGCTGCGTGTGGCAGCCACCTCGGACACATGGTTCTGTACCTCCCCTCTGTGCTCTGCTAGGGAACGCCAACCCGAGGGCAGAAATTTTTCCAGCCCCACCAGTCTTCTGGAAATCAGCTTTTGCTTGGGCAGTGTAAAGCAAAACACTTCTGGCTTGGTGTCTTTGGCATTTGGGGAAGGACTTATGGGAGAGAGAAGTAATTTCTGCTGCTACACCCAAATCTCATGGAGATCACAGAGGCTAGACTCTGGGCAAATGGGTACTGGGACTACCTGCACAGCCTGGGCCTTGGACTATTGTCCTTGGTGCTCCCGGCCCAAGAGGATGCTGCTGACCAGCCAAGCAGGCCATGCATCTCATTGAAGGGAGATGGAAGGTTTTGAATCCTGTCTACCTGCCTGGGGCTTCTCCCATATCTTCAGGGGAATGTGACCTTCCCAGGTTTCACCATATTTACAGCACCAGTTGTTATCCTTTCTACACTGGGAGTACTAGGTATCTGGACAGATATGGCTTGGACAGCCAGGAACATCCTCCCCTGGATGCCAGGAGGGGAGACTGGTGCAGGAAATAGCTCTAGAAACGGCTGGGTGAGAGGGAGACAAGGGTTGAGGGGAGAGATTTCTCCCTACCATTCCCCATCAAAAGGCCACCGCGAAGTCGGTTTGCTTCCTTCCCTGCAAGAGGGCCCCTGATAGAGGGTGAGGCCCTGGGTTCAAAGATGGCTCACCCCGTAGGGCTGTGCCCGAGGCCGGGGACGAAAGGGCCGGGAGATGCTGTGGGCTCTGGGCCTCGCCCGCTCCTTCCTGGCCGGGGCCAGCAGCGCTGCCTTCGCCCGCCAGAGCCGCTTTCCCAGGGCGCTTCCTGAGGCGCCCGGGGGAAAAAAACAAGGCAGAGGCTTAATTGCACCCTCCTGCCTACACCCCACCAGATTCGGGGCCGAGGGCAGGTCTGGTTGTCTCTGCTGGGGGAAGGTGTGCGCCAATAACCTCCACGCAGTTAACATCGCCTCGTCTCCCGCAAAGCCGGGCGGCTCCTTCCCGCTGCTCCGGAGAGGTTTTCCTGCGGAGCACAGCGAGCAGCGAGCTCAACGCACTCTGCTCGGAGCCCGTTGCTGCTCGGTCAGAGTGGATTTGCGGTTTGATCTCTTAGTCCAGAATCCACGCGCGATGGGATGAGGCCACCCGTGAAGGGGCAAACTGTGGGCTCCTACCTCTCGATTCTCCCCTCTGTAGTCAGCCCCCAGGCATGTTCCTTCCCCGCGCTGGGGGGTGATCTGGAGCACTGGCTCTCAGTTTTAATCCAATTTCCAGTGACTTTCCTGCACCCAGCCTGGATGCCAGAAAACGTTTCTCTTCCAACTTTTTGTTCTGCTTCTTCTCTTCGAGTCGTGAGGGCTTTTCTTTTTTCTCTTTTCTTTTCTTTTCTTTTCTTTTCTTTTCTTTTCTTTTCTTTTCTTTTCTTTTCTTTTCTTTTCTTTTCTTTTCTTTTCTTTTCTTTTCTTTTCTTTTCTTTTCTTTTCTTTTCTTTTCTTTTCTTTTCTTTTCTTTTCTTTTCTTTTCTTTTCTTTTCTTTTCTTTTCTTTTCTTTTCTTTTCTTTTCTTTTCTTTTCTTTTCTTTTCTTTTCTTTTCTTTTCTTTTCTTTTCTTTTCTTTTCTTTTCTTTTCTTTTCTTTTCTTTTCTTTTCTTTTCTTTTCTTTTCTNTTTTCTGGAGAAAAACATCGATTCCGTAGGACTGGTTGGGCTCTTGCTGAAGAACTGCAGTGCCTGAAATGTTACCCCCACCCCTGGGCGTGGGCGTTGGCGACAAGCGGGTCCCATCGCCTTTCCGCCCTCGGATCGCCCCCAGTGCCCAGGGAAGAGCCCCGCTTCCTGAGGGCTCCGGGTTTGCCTTCACTCTCCCAAAATATGGATGAGGGCTGAATCCCGTGGTCCTCTTCTAGAGCGAAGAGCTATAGGGGGAGCATAACCCCCTTTATATTTCAGAATAACCCTCAAATATAAAGGTATTCAAAGTCTTCCCTGCGGAATCATCCCGTCCCAGTGCTGTCCAGGGAAGGACGTTAATCCAGTAAAGTCATTCGTGTTTCCTACGGGGCTAGAAATAATGTAAGAAAGGCGCTAAACAAGAAGGGAGCAGCCTGTGGGATTTCTTCCACATGCTTTGATTATTAATTATCTATCACCTTTTTTTTTTTGACTGCTGGTTGGCAGCAAGACCAAAAGCATTCAAAACGAGTTTTGTGGACTGGAAATGGCAAACCCCTACAGGTTACCGTGTATCCACAGTAAAAGGCATGTATGTACTGGCACATAGATGCAGTCTTTCTGGATTTGAGCAGTTTTTTCGAAACTGGATTTTAATGGAAGAACAAGAGCAGGAAGAACATAAGCAGATATGCCATAAATGTGTTCGTGTATATATATATGTATGTACATACGGGATACAATGTGCCATATGGCACGCACCACGGATCTAAATGGGGAGAGTGTATCATGTCCTAGGAGAAGCAAACAAACGCGATTAAAGCAAAGAGGCATATTTATTTCGTTGTATTCTGGCTCCACATGTCTAAACCCTTGACTGCCTGTGACAAACGTTGGTTTTCCGGAGACCCTCCGAGAGCAGCAGAGAGTACCAAGCTGCTCCGGCCAAGCTGCTGCCACGTACCGCGACTTCCCCGGGCACCGCCCTAGGAGGACCTCTTGAGTTCCTCGCCTGTTCTGCCTGAAACAGCGGGTTCTCTCCCTGGGCGTCTTTTCCGAGAGTTTTAAGTTAGTGTGGGCAAAATGTTCTTGACCTCGAGGGAGGCTGATGGTGAGAATGACGTAATTTCTGAAAGAACCAGCGAATTAGCCGCGGGCTGCGGAGCCGTGCCCCCGGCAGGGCAGGAGCGGGGCGGTGCTGATGCCACCCGGCCGCCTGGGAGGCCGCTGCTCCCGTGGGTTCCTCCCTGCCCGCGGGAGGAAGGCGGGGGTAATCTCCCGCGTCTCGGCACCCCAGGCAGGAGCCGTCGGAAGAGCTGCCTGGTCTTCTTGCTCCTTCTCATATACTCATTCCCGGCAAAGGGGGGGGAAAAAAAAAGAAAAGAAAAAAAAAAGAAAAAGAAAGGAGGCGAAAGGGCTAGCGGTCTGGCTTGTCTCCTTTCATCTCTGCGGCCCATCAGCAGTGGGGGGCGCAAGAAGACAGCAGTTAGTGTAGGGCCGCGGTGATCACAGCCGGGGACCGCCGTCTGGGGGGGGGGGAGGGGGGGGAGATGCGGCCACTGGCGTTGCGGGGAGGACGGATCCCGGCGGCGCGGGCGGGAACGGGAGGCCGTGCGCAGGCCTGAGCTGGCTGGGGAAGGCAGGGATGCCGTCCTGCCCCCAGCCCCCACTCCCCCAGGGCTGTGTCGTGTTCCCTTCTCGTCTTCTTTACGGATGAGACTTGCCTGGGACTTCGGGATCAGCTCCCAACGGAGCGTGCAACGAGCAGGCAGAGAAGCAGAGCCAGAGAGCGCGGGACAGGCAGCGCAGGGAAGCCCTGGACCGAGCAGCTGGCCCCGTCTGTGTGCCACGGGTACCTGCTGCAGCCTTCACGGTGCTTCCGCCGTGCCCTGCGCACTGCTGCCCTGCATGAGAAACAAGCTCCTGCCTTTCTCTGCCGGGGCTTCCCAGTACGCGCTCGTTTCCTCTTTTGGAAACAGCTAAGCCCGGACACTTGGGCTTCGCTTCTAACATTATCTTTTCTCACGCCAGTTCTCAGGCAAAGCAACAGGCAATCACACGAACATGTCCAGATTTTTCTCTCCACGCAATATCGATACGCCCCCTATTACCAGCGGAAATGTGATGGTCTCTCAGCCTCCCTGCGGCTGCAGCGCCTTTTCCCGCAAACCAGTACACCCACCCTGAATTCCAGGCATCCTGTGCGACCACCTGGAGAGACATCCATCGCGCTGGGTGCCCATGCGGGCCGCGATTTTCTCTGCTGTTCTGGGAGCAACATGGTCAAGGTCGGCCCCACCTCAGGGTCCGTGTGAAGGCAGATTTTTCCTCCTTGAGCTCAGCCTTGCAAGCAGGAGGCCAGAAAGACAAGCCCTCCCAGGCGAAGAGCGCAAACAGCCCCCGGCATTGTGCCTCTGTGCCCGGGCGTAGAGGGGACAGGCGAGGTGACATTCGGCATTGCTGGTATACGTGTATCAAGGGGGTTAATGCAGTTCTGTTACAGCGGTGGGTAACTCAGGTTGCCTCATTTCCCACTTAATCCTTTTACCATTTCTGGTCGTCAGTGACTGAAAAACTCAGCTGAAGTGTTTATCGGAAACTATTGATACTGATAGATAGGATCAGAAGTCGGTCAGTAGTTCCAGCNATCATAAATGAATCTGCTTCCAAGGATTCAAGGATTTTATTTGCTTTGGTATAAGTTTTTTAGGCAACGTCAGAATTTCCTACATGTTCTTGGACTGAACCCTCTGGCAGAAGCGCATGACGTTCTGTAAAAGTTTTCTACATCTCTGCTTTTGCGCTGATTGCTATCTCACAGCCCTCTGAGACATGACAAGCATGGTGTGCCCAGAGATGTGCTCTGAGAGCACAGAGGGGAACAAGGGGCCAAAGGAGAAGGATTCTCATCAGCACAGTTCATCGAGGTCACTGGCTTTGCTCAGTGCACATTGCCTGCTGCTCCATGCTCACCTTGTCTCTGTCCTCGTCCAGGGGATCACGGATTTCACAGATGGGGGATGGACAGACAGTGGTCAGGCACTGGGGATCCAGTACCCAGAGTGCAAACCTGGACATTTCTGTCAGGCAGTGGTGTTGAAGCACTTGGCCACTGCTCAGGGAGTCAGGGTGGAGATTTTGTTTTTGTGGGACAGATCCAGCCTGTGGATTCATATCCTCATCCCTGGGGACTGTGCACAGAGGTACAAGCCAAAACTAAACTCGGCAGCCAAACCTGCTGTTAGGATGCACTGTGAGAATAGATGATGCAGTCTCATCTTGGCTAGCTGTAGATGAAGATTTTTGAAAGTAGGACTGGAAGTTAAGGGGTTAACATTCCATTCTTCATTGTTAAAACCATGTAAAATTTTCATTCAACATGCCTTCCATGCCCCTATTTGAGGTTTTATACGTGTTTGTTTTGGGGAGAGTTTGAATGAGACAGAGATGTACAGTAATTGAACCAGCATTTTGCATGAGTGCAACTGCTATTTTTAAGGATACTCAGATGCAGTGAGGAGTGAGAGAATTTCCATTGAGATGCCTGTTCTAGGTGGCTGGGGTTTCCTTTTTCTTCCCTTCCCCCTTCCCCTTCCCCTACCTCTTCCCCCTTTCCTTCCCTTTCCCCTTCCTCTTCCCTTCTCTTTGTGTTCCCTTCCCATTCCTTCCCTTTATATTTTGTTCTTCTTTTCCTCCTTTTCATTTGTCTCATATCCAGCTTTCTCTTCCTTGTCATTCTAAATGGAGTCTCATGATGTGTGTACAGAGAAAACAAGAGGCAACATGCCTGTTCCCATGGGGTCAAATCTGCTCCTTTTCAAATCAAAGAGGAAATCACCCTTTCATTACAAGAGACACACTGTTGGGTCTCTGGAGTAAGATACCCACTTCTGGCATTTCCCTAATGGCGAGAGGTCCCAGAAGATCCTGTACCCCTTGGACACCCTTATCTCCAAAGGAACTTTCCTTAGGGATTTCTCACACACTCCCCAGGGATGAAAAGGGCCCCCAGGATCCAAGCTAGTATATCCCAGTATACAAGCTAGGACTTTTCCAACCATTTTCTCTAGGAAGAATTTCCACCTCTTAGCGTCAGTCTCCAGTGCTCTGAACCACATCTCTACCCCTCTCCGCACTTGTTCATGAGGCTCCGTGTAAAACTATCTTCATCCTGGTGAAAATACCCGAGTTTGGCCTATGTGGAGCAGAACCAGGCCTAACGCTGCAAAGCGACGGGGCTGCAAGAGGGCGCAGAGAGCCGCTGGTTCGGGCCGTGCGCCGCTTGCTCGCAGCAGACACAGCGCACGGCAAACGCCCCTCGTTTTAACCATTTCCTTCAGGGAAGGGCCGGGACACCGTCTCTCCGGGACATTGCCGCCTACCTGGGGGCGACAGTGGGGGAAAGAGCTGGATGTCCCGGCGTGCGGCCAGCGGTGGGGCCGGGGCGGGTACCGGCGCCCCGACGGGAGGGCGGGCAGCCTGTGGGGCGGCGTCCCGGCCGACAGCACCGCTTCCCTCGGCCCCTTCTGGGCCTCCAGTTTGTTTTAATAAAGCAGGACACCAAAATACTGAATGCGGCGAAAGAATGCGTGTTCGCTTCTGGCGTTCCTGCGGTTTTCTTCTGGTAATGCCACATCCCCCCTTATGGCTCTTCTGTTGAGCACCCTCTGAAACTCTTCAGTGTTTCTGTAAGAGATGCTTCGGTGTACCAGGTCTCAGAAGAAGCCGTCACCCGCGGGGGGAAATGGCGAAAATGCACAGCACGAAGGGCTGCTAGCTCAGCTCTCGTTAAAAAAAAAAAAAAATCTTTAAGAAAAAAGTCTAGTCGCGAGAGCCACTGAAACACTGTCGATTTTTATTTACCTGTGCCTTCCTCCGAATTA